>BPLR01007047.1:0-51933 GCA_021605095.1 Caerostris extrusa | reverse complement strand
CATGTGGAAAATCAAAACACATGCAGACCACGAACAATGCAATTTTATTCATTTTAAAACTGTAGTTTGCAGGTACAGTATCAATCAAACTTGGTATACAAAAGATTTCAAATAGTTGAAATGGATTAGGGGATAAATAGAGGGTGTTATCAACAGATTTATAAAAATTAGTTGACCTTTGTTTGGTTTTGGGCAGTTTCGACAAGATGAGAGTCATACATGGTGATAACAAAGGTTTCTTTGGATAATAAACCTAACCGAATTAAACTGGATTATGTGAGTCTAAAATAAATAAGGGTTATTAACTAAACCAGTTTTATCCGCAATTATTTCGTTTCGACTGGAAAAAATAGTTAGCAGTTCAACATAAAGATAAAATAAATTCCTTATTAATTTCTGTATAAATGTGTTTTTAAAAAGATATTTAAAATGTAAGAAAATGGCAAAAAATAAATAAACTACTGTTAATGGCATGCGTAATTCAAGAATAATGAAATTCTTAGAATTAGAATTATTTTTCTTCGTAATGAGTTACTAAAATAATTATAAAGTTCTAAATTAGCGTTTTCTAAATAACTATACATTTTTAATCTTGTTTATACTTAATTAAAAACATTTTTATTCATTTTTCTGTTATATTTTATGATTAAATGAAAAAAAAAAAATAAGAAGTGAAAATTAAACTTGTTGTTAGATATTCAATTTTCCTTTAAAAAATAGAGAATATTTCGCATTTTTAAAAGGTGATTTTTAATAAGTAAATTTTTTTTCTTCAAAAATTGCCCCAGTAAAAAGACAAGAACAAGTCTTCAGACGTTTGCCTGAATAATTTGAGCTTTAAAACTTACCTCAGCGTGATTATTCATCTATCGCAGTTTATTCGCGTTTTAATCTCGAAAAAATTCAAAACATGTTATCTTATGAAAAATACCTCCATTTATTGGCACTTCAATCTGAATTTAGAGTGGTTGGAAAAGGTAGAAAATCTTCAGTTTATTAAAAGATTAATTTATCGGCATTTTTAGTACATATGTAATTCAATATATTTCCCTTCTCAGCGTTATAAAAAATAACAAGAATTTTTTGTTTTGCATAATGCTCTCGTTTTATTTACTTGATGTAAAATGATTATTATGATTATAATGATTATTCTTGCATTCAAGTTTGCTAAATTATGTAAAAAATTCCCTTGTTTAATTTATCCAAATGATTACAAATAATCCAAATGATTACAACAAAGTAATCAAAGAGATCTAAAATCAAGAAAAACAGCTAACGTCGCTATGTAAGTTTCTCGATTGATTATTTGATCATTGTTAAAATATTAATCTATAGAGTTCAGTACAAAATGGAAGATAGTCCAACATTCTTAAATACTATAAATTGAAGACTCACATTGTTAAAGATTGAAAGTAGAGTTGAACAACAAAAAATTTCTTGGACATATCAGATGGACTTTAGAAGATTATTGAATTGTTATTAATGCAATAGTATAATTATACCAAGCTTAATTTTTTTGTATAATGAAAAGCAATCTTCTGAAATGTGTGTGAGGATTCTTATGTCACAATTCTAACATCATTACTTTCAAGGATTAATAAGGCAAATGGAAGACAATCTAAGATTCTTATATACAGTAAACTGAAGACCCACTGTTGAAGAAGGCAAAATGGAAGATAATCCAAGATTCTTATATACAATAAACTGAAGGCCCACTGTTGAAGAGGCAAATGGAAGATAATCCAAGATTCTTATATACAATAAACTGAGGCCCACTGTTGAAGAAGGCAAAATGGAAATCAAGATTCTTATATACAATAAACTGAAGGCCACTGTTGAAAGAGGCAAAATGGAAGATAATCAAGATTCTTATATGAAATAAACTGAGGCCCACTGTTGAAGAAGGCAAAATGGAAGATAATCAAGATTCTTATACAATAAACTGAAGGCCCATTGTTGAAGAAGACAAATGGAAGATAATCCAAGATTCTTATACAATAAACTGAAGGCCCACTGTTGAAGAAGGCAAAATGGAGAGAAGATAATCAAGATTCTTATATTATAAGCAGAAATAAACTGAAGGCCACGCACTGTTGAAGAGGCAAAATGGAAGATAATCCAAGATTCTTACCTTACCAATAAACTGAAGGCCCACTGTTGAAGAACAAAAACTTCTTGGACACAATTAGATGTTCTAGAAGATTATGGAATTGTTATTAATGCGAGGGTATAATTATTCCAAACTTTTATTTTGATAATGAAACGCAATCTTCTGAAACGTGTGATGTTTCTTATACCACAATCCTTCATCATTACTTCAAGGATATAATAAGGCCATGACTGATATGCATTTATTTTTCCACACAAGCAATGTAGATAAAGTCAATCAAGTTTGTGCAAGCAATTCGGCAGTGTTAAACAACTGTTGGGTATGATCTGAATCAAATGTTGGTTATATTTTTATGGCAGGGGACAAGTGTGTCATTTCCTTTGTTTTTATAGGTTAACAGACTTTTTATTGGTAGCGGTAGAAGTTTCAGAATTATCAAAAATCTATGATGTTCTATGTAGGAGGACTATAAGAGGAGAGTATATCATATTTTTTACCTTATCATGGGTACTATTTAATAGTAAGCTGTAGTCCTATTGTGAAAGCAGTGTCAGCAGAAATTTAAAACATTTTCTCTGTTTTCCCATGAAAGGTAAATTTGCCCTACTACTAATTTTGAACATAACCGATTCTACATAATTTGTTACAAGTTAGTATAATTCTAAAAATTGCATAATTTAATACTTGTAATACGCACGTATTAATAAATTGCAAAATTGTCTGACAAAATATGATGATAGTGAAATAAGCGATAGACGTGTTCATTTTATGAACTTAAAATGGCTATTTTTTTTCCAAAATTCTTGTGTTGTTTTGTCATCCTGACAGTGAAAATGTTTTTCTTTTAAAAATCTAAAATGCATGAAAAACTTACAACTGCTACACGTCACCAAGAATTTTTTTTTAATGTAACCTTAACACAAAATTTTAAATTTCTTTAAAATATGAAAATTTTTGCTTTGTTATATGATTAACTTGGTGAAATTCTTTTAAGAAATATTTTTCATCTATTTAAATATCAACAAAATTCAATTTCTTTTATTTCAGTGGATTTAAAATTTTTTTGATCACATAAAAAATTAGAAAACTTTAGCAAGAAAGGAATAAAAATTACAAAGTTACAAACTTTTAGATATTGTCTGAGTTGTTTTAATTAATTTTACACTGTTACATACTTTTTATAATAATAAATTTTGTAAGAATAATATATATGAATATTGGCGTATTAGATATTTATTGCTTGTAATATTTTTTTGTTTATTTAAATAAAAATATAGGCTTTGTAAATATTATTTATGTATTACTTATTTAAACGTTATTATTTAATATTATAATATTTTATATTTTTAATATTTAATATTATAATTATTATTTATGTATTATTTAATTTTTATTTAAATGTTTATTTAAAATATAGGTTATTTATATATTTATCGACAATATATTTGCAGATTCAAATATTATATTTGAAAACGTTATTTAAAAGCGCATTGGTTTTTGGTTAACATTTTTATATGAACGAAAAAAAAATTGACGGTTTGATGCCATAAATCCCGACCGAATTTGCCGACCACAAAAAAAAAAAAAAAAAAAAAAATAAAATAATAACAATAATAAAAAATAAAAAAAAATTCAGCCAACCACATTTGGTATAAACTGCTCAAGAACAAGGTCACTTGAGACATCTTTTATTTAGACAACTTTAAATCCAAAATTTCAAGTTTTTAAAATATTGAAATGAACTAGACGTTACTTAAATGTGAAAAACCCTTTCAGTACACCTAAATTCAGGAAAAATCTTTTGATAAAACCTTAATTGGAGCTAAAAGTATTATATAATGGTTATAGTAACATTTTTCTCATGGAAAGAGTTTTGCATTCATTCCTATGAGAGAGAATGCATGCTATTTGACAAGTTTATAATAATCCCTCACTCATATTTGACAGAATACAAGTAGTATTGTGGGTAGTTATATTACATGTAATTAGTGTTTTTGTACTAATGAGAATAACCAGTCACTTAAATCTGATAATAGATATTCGGTATTATGTGTAATAAGATTCAGGGAATTAGCAAAAATCTGTGAGACCTTCACAAGTCGAAGCAATTACAGATTGAATACCATTTATACCATGAGTTGTTACATCAAGATTGGTGATAGAACACGAGCTGAGAAATGTCTACTGCTGAAGAAGAAGTAGCGCAGCTGAAGCCCCTCTCTTGACTTAAAAATGAGGTTTTTGGTTAGGTAGGAGTGAATTGTACTTAGGACGTAATCGTTCACTTGTGATCAAATTTTATTTTAATTTCTTCTTTCTTTAATTTTTATTTACTATAGAAATATATATATATTTCTATAGTAAATAAAATTAAAATGTTCCCATGAACCTGTGAACCCGAATGTGGTCCTCTTCTTGAAGCCGTTATAGGTTTAATATAGGCCTTAATTATTAAATAATTATTTATAAATTAATAAATTATTATTAATTAATTGTCAATTATTAATAACTTATTTATCTTTGAAAAAAATCGAAACAGGACAAATGAAATGATACGTTGATCATTTCTATTGATTAATTTCATCAACGATTAAATTTCAAAATGGATATAAACTTAAGTACATCAATTGTTCATCATATCTTCTCAAATGACAATTTATTGAGATTCTGCACAAATTAGTTTCTTCATAAAATTTGAAATTCTATTTTTTTGTTACCATAATATTTTTACTAAAAAGGTTTTTGCTGTTAATGAAGTACGTAGCCTTCCAGTTTAATTTGTAATAAAAAAAAAAATAAAAAAAAAAAAAATACTTAAAGTCAATTCCTACTTTTTTTTTCATTATATTGCAGAAAAGTCCTTTACAAATAAAGTCGAAATTTTCCTCTTACATCTGTCGTCATCTATTATTAGATATATGCAATTTAAATCTAAAAAAAACTAAAATTAATTAATTAAATTTAATTAATGAATTAATATTTGAAAAACCTGTATTAACATTAAGTGTCCTCCACTACAAGTTGTAAAAAATGTAATTGAACTTGAGTGGAGGAATAAAAAGTATTTTATTAATGATTAAAAATTTGAACAAGATATATATAGGGAGAGTGTCAACTAATAGAAGGAATTAAAAAAACAGATTTATTTATTTGAAATTATAATACAGATATTATTTTTCTATTTCAGACATTTTCAGAATGCTCATGTATTGCAGATTCAGATGAGAACAATGAATACTATGCAAAGGAAGGGTTTTGCGTTTCGGAAGACTGCTGGTCTCAGACATTAGGTTACGTTATCACATTACCTATACTTCAGTTCATAACGAGCCTTCTAAGGATTCAATATACTATTGTACTTTTAAGGTAAAAAATCAAATATATTTCCAATAAATTTTGTGAGTTTAAATTCTTACTAATTAATTAATACTCTATATTTTGAAATTCTAGGTCTATCAGCCCAGAGGATAAAAGTGTTGCTTTAGGCACCTTTGAAGCTCTTGTCTGCATATTTGGTACGTAAAATATATTTTCGAATATATTTATTAATTTATTTTAAATTCCAATATAAAGCTTTTAATTTCGATATACACCCCTAATATTGTTTAATAAGAAAATACATTTTATTTACTTGGTTGTTATTTCCATATTTTGGATTAAACATTTGCCATATTGTGGTTGTTTCTTATATCACTTGGTAGACAACAATATCTAGACCAGCCCACGAACCCATGTGGTCGCACGGGTGAAGGGAAAGGAAAACTTCTGCTGTGACGGAGCACCAGTAAGTCCATCACCATCTGACTTTGCCCGTGACGCTGACTTTTTTAAGGGGTGGGGTTGTCAGCCCTACGACCAACGCTCCACAGTCGTATTAGATCGGGACCTACAGCTTAAAGTGCATTCGAAACCCCTATAAACATCCATTGGACTCGAAACCCTGTAGCACCGAGTGCCAGATCGTTAGTCACTCTACCATACAGGCCCATTTAACACATATAAAACTGCAGCTGTTTCTAATATTTTTTAATTTAAATTTTATACGATGAAAACCTTATTTTCATGCTAAATTTTCAAATAAAATTTTAAATATTTAATTTTTTTAGTGGCACAACAGCCCAATGGTGGGCCAAGGCCGTCTGCCTACTGGCAGATTTCTAGACAGAAGATGTGTTTCCTTTACTGGGTAGGGTTATCAGCCCTATACCCAATACTTATATTATACTCTGACCTACGGTTCAAAGGGGTTCTGAACCCCTAGACATCTATGATACCACCGAATTTGGTTCAGTTTAGTTTGTTTCTCTACTATCATTTGTGCACACGTTAGGCTAATTAGACCGTTACCTACAGTTTAACGTGATTCCGAACTATTGGCAAACATTCATGCTACTACCAAGTTCCAAACCTGAAGAATGTGGTATCAATTGCCAGAGCTAGCCGATTTGAAATCAGGTCGCCGGTATCCCCAGGAGTCAAACCCAAAATCTGCGACAGCGAGCGCCAGAGAGCCAGTCACTCGGCCATCAGGCTTAAATATATAATACTAGCATAAGAAAATTTGGTAAATTATATTATTTTTATACCAAATAATTATCTTAATTTCTTTTAAACCATAATCTTTTTTTTAACTTATGATTTATTTTTATCAACTACAATTTTTTTTCAAAAATTTATAACATGGTGCTGGTTTAAACCTCTTTAAACAGTCCACCTATGTATCTACCCATCCCATTACCTATTATCTACCCATTCCACATTATGTATCTACCAACCACATCCACCTTTGTAGCATGTACAAACTTCCAAACATGGATGCTTGACGAGAGACATATGAACATACAAGCATCAATTAAAAAAACAACAATGAAAATAACTTTTTTTTATAAAAAAAAAAGACAAATAATGCAGATTATAATTTTGTTTTAAAAAAAGGATATTAAATAACTAATAATTAATCCTCCTGTTTTAGGTTTCGTCCCATACATGATTATAATCGGGGCACTAGTGGATTCAACTTGCCTTGTTTGGGAAAAAAGCTGTGGCGAAACCGGAAATTGCTGGTTCTACGAGATGGACCAGTTCAACAATATACTGCATGCCCTTTCTGCAGGATTTACTGGACTCTCTGCTGTGACTCTGATGGCTACCTACTTTCTAAGCCATCACATTAGAGACTTATATGAGGAGGACGAAGATATTGAAGGAACTGTTGTAAATCACAAAGAAGTAGAAGCAACAAAAGCCGATTTAGAAATGAATTCCTTAACAAAACTATAGTTTAAGGTACATCATTATGGCCATAGTTCTTCATAATTCTTCTTAAATAAGTTTTATTTTAGAAGTATATTTGTAAAATTTCTAAAGCCAAAATTATAAGCTGAAAATTTATCGTTAAAAATGGTTCTGATTTTGACAGACAGATTTCGACATTTTTTGTACGAATCATAACTGATAAAAACATCATGTGGAAGGTCATGTTGTTATTTATTCTTTTTGAGTGGCATATACAACTATTATCAGAAATGCATACAGAAAGAATAAACAATATTCAATAAGGAACTTCATTTCAGTAATCTTAATGATTGGATCACATGATAATAATTATTTATAAGTAAAATAAAAAAAAATATTGGATTTATATAATAAGAATTATCAGGAATTTCGAACATATCAGTGTTTTAGAATTATTTTATATGAACATCAATGGGGAAAAAATAAAATGTTTTCATTAAAACATCCTGTACAATCCATATACATTTTTAAACAAACTATATATCTTTATGCAATAATTTATAATTCTTCTTAAATAAGTTTTTATTTTAGAAGTATACCTATAAAAATGCTAAGGACAAAAATTATAGGGTTGCTAATTTGTTGTTAGAAATGTTTCTGATTTCGACAGTTTGTTTATATCAACTATAACGGATAAACAACATGTGGAAGTTCATGTTGTTATTTATTCTTTTTGATTGACATTTACGACTATTATCAGAAATGCACACAGAAAGAATAAACAATATTCAATAATAAACTTCATTTCATCAATCTTAATGGTTGGATCAAATGATAATAATTTTTTATTACAATGGTTATTTATATGTATTATGAAAAAATAATATATTGGATTAAAAAATGATAAGAATTATCATGGAGTTCGAACATGTTTTCGAACACATAAGTGTTTTCAAATTATTTCGTATGAACATCAATAGGAAAAAATTAAGTATTTTCATCGAAACATCATGTACAATCCATCTACATTTATATTAAAAACTACTAACGAAAATGTTCAACACCAAATTTTTAGGTCTGTATATTACCTTGAATGCCATTTACTACAAATTACGGTAAATCATAAAGAAATAGAAGCATCAAAAGGCGATTTAGGAATGAATTCCTTAACCAAACTATAGCTTAAGGTTATATCCTTATGGTTCTAAATTCTTCTTAAATAAGTTTTTATGTTAGAATTATATCTATAAAAATGCCAAGGACCAGAAATATAGGGGTGAAAATATGTTGTTTGGGGTGGTTATGATTTCGACAGTTTGTTTATATGAACTACAGCGGATAGTGCGAAAAGATTAATTTGTCCTGCCCGAGGGCAGATAAACAACACGTGTTAGTTCATGTTGTTATTTATTATTTTTGATTAACATTTACGAATATTATCAGAAATGCAAACAAAAAGAATAAATAATATTCAATAACAAACTTAATTTCATCAATCTTCATGGTTGGACCAATTAGATTGATGGTTGGACCACATAATAATAGTTTTTATTACAATGATTAATTATTTATATGTAGCATAATAAAAATGGATTGAAAAAAATAATAAAAATTGTCAGGGATTTCGAACATGTTTTCGAACATATCAGTGTTTTAAATTAATTTATCTGAAGATCAATGGGAAAGAAATAAAGTATTTTCATCAAAACATCAGGCACAATCCACCTACATTTTTACTAATAATGACTGACGAAAATGTTCAATACTAATTTTTTTGGGCAGCAGTGCATTGTATTTTATATTGAACAGCATTTTCATAATATTTGAGAAGTTGAAAAATAATATGAAAAAGACAATGCTAAATTTTTAAAAGAAAAATATTAAAAATGATAAAAACATTTTCCCATTTATTATATGTAAGAGAATATTAATAATCGCATTTTAAAGCTTTGTTTAGATGAAATATAAAGTAAAACTTTTTTATGGAAATATCATACTTTAAATACGATTGCTCATCATGTTGTTCGTGTAAGTTTTTTGCATATTTTTTTAAGCAAATTTTTTAAATTATACACTTTTAGTATATTATTAGTTATTATTTAGTTTATAATTAACTAAATAAATAGTACTAGTAATAGTAATAGTATAGTATACTTAACTTTATGAATAGTTCTTTATTCAATACAAAACTTGTTTTTATTAATATATAAAATTTAATAGGACTAAAAAGAAAAACCCAACAGAACTTATAATGGCGAGCTTCTGAATTTTTGTTTATATAAATCGATTATTCCAATTTAAATTTAAGCTCAACCCGTTCAAAATAATTTTTTATGATAACACCTTGTATATATTTTTTGGTATTTGACATTTATGACTGAATTCTATGAAAAAGTGCACCATATAATATTCTACATGAAATATGCTTATTTATAGTGGTATCATGTGATTTTATTTAAATTATTTTATATTTATTTTTTTTAGACATATTGTAAAAAATTAAAAAAAAAAATCACTGCATCCAAAAATGTTAGGAATTAATTTTATTTTTGGCTGATTTTTTTATTTACATTGTTTTTAATGTAAACAATTTTTATGAAAACATCGTGCATAAAAGACGTTAACTCCTCTTAACATTTATTTTTTGTTTAGATATTTATGTATTTATAAATTTTTAGGATGATTTTCAACAACTTAATTTTTTCAATGGATCATTTCTGATTTTCAATTACTATTCACAAAAGGGTAATTGTTGCTAACAGTAATTTTATATGCCATAAAAGTATTTAATTTAAGGCATTCCTATTGGTAACATAAAATTGTTTACTAATATGCTAAAAACTAAAATGTATCTTGAAATATTATTAATATTACATATATTACATATATTGTATATTATTTATGTGATGGTAAACTTATGTAAAAATTGTAATATTAAAATTTTAAAAGAAATAAAAATTATTATAACCAATAAAACAATGTATCATTTATTATAAGCGCTGTTGTATTTTTTTGTCTAAATCTAATAAAATAATTTATTATTTAAACTGTTGTACTCAAAAAGTAACAATAACTTTTCATTTCTAATCCCTTTCGTAAAAATTAGGATATTATTTAATAATAGAATACTAAATAGATGAATTATTCAATGTATGAATCCCAGATAAAATATTTTGTACACATTTTTTTAATGTTTCACAAAATCTTTTATCCATTACCTTGAAAAAAACTATGTAAAATTTATACGTTCCCTTAAAGATAAAGTGTTTCATATTTGAGAACAGTAATTTGGAAAAATAATTTTGAATTAAATTATGCCACTCAATACCATATAAAAAGAAATATGTAAAAATATATATAAGATAAAAAGGAATTGCTGTGATATTTTTTCCTCCAAAAGAATAAATATTTGAAACAATATGATTTAATTCAAGATATTATTTTTCAGTATTTGATTCGTGAAAAATGCTTTTATTTGGCTATACGTATTTCTCAAATGAAACTTTTTAAAAATATTTTTTTCCCTGATTTATAAGTTTTAGTAAAAAGTTATTTAAGAAAAATTATTATAAAAATTGTATATACTGTTAAGGCACAAGGAATTGAAGTTTAAAAATATTGCTAATTAAATAAATTAATGGAATTATTGAATTATTATGCACATAAAATTTCAAAAGTTCAAATGCATATCAAGATATAACTCCATATTTAAGATGTAAAGATTAAAAATCAAGAATATGTCCTTTTAAAATCAATAATTTTCGTATATTAATGTGGCTTACAAAATTTTAAAATTATTTGAAAATTTACCGCTTATAAACAATTGTAAAATATTTACAATTGAATTATTTTAATTTACAATATTATACATTGCAATGCATATTTTAAGGGCATAATTAAATGTTAAATAGTGTTTCATATGAAATGCTAATATATCTGGTATTTGATAATCAGTAATAAATATTTTTGAGAATGAAAATTTTGAAATATAACAAAAATTATCAACAAAATTTTATGCATTTTCAATATTTTTAGTTATGCATCAGAAATGTGTTAAATTACTATTTAAAAAAAAACAATTGCAATAATAAATGTAACGCTAATTTAACATTGAAACAACTTATTAAAATGATATAAAGCTCCTCTGATATATCATATATTTAAATAAATTAACTACATATATTGTATATTTAACTCTTGTCTTTTAGAGGAATAAGTCACAATCTTCAATAAAACACTTTCTATGTATCATTTGTTTTTGTCTCTCAGAAAATGAGATAAAACTAGATGATACTTATTTACAATTAATATTAATTTAAAATCAAAGATTTTGTGATAATAAAAAATAGAGCGTATTTTTATGTTTTAAAAACATAGACTACATTTAAAAAATTCTAAACCCTTAAAGTTGGTGATTAGTAAAATATTTTTATTCCCTTAAAAATATACATACACGTGTAGAAAATAAACGTAAACCACCAGTCAAATCTAAAATAAAAATAACAGTTTTTTTAAACACTTAATACACTATTTAATCATAAAAAAATGTATCATGTAATGTTAAAGATTATGAATAGATTCAGTTTTAAAAATATGATACAATTAATACAATTTTATGCTGTAATTTTTTCAGTCGATCTTTAATTTTCACTAATTGAGCCGGAATTTGATCTCTTATAGTACCAAGTTCTGCATCAATAAGTGGTTCTGAGGCATCAGTATCCATACCTTCTTTTTGACAACCGAATCTTTCTCGATGCTTTAGTCTGTTTCGGTCACTACAGAGTGACTTAATAGCTAAGGACAGCAGGGTTATAAAAGCGATTGTCGACGTAACAGTGATGAACTTCTGAGAAAACATTTGGGCACCATCAGTACAGGCATATATGGAATCATCATTGCATTGGCAAACCTCGCAGATCTCACTTGTATTCATGGGAAAATAACTTTCAAGCGAGGAACCAGAAAGGAGTGGCAGGAACACGATGGCGCACTGTTCTTGTAACCACTGTACACTGCAGTTGAAGTTACACCAGAGAATGTCGGAGTAATTGCAATTTTGTCGGAACAATTACAGACGCAAGTGATGGGTTTCGAACGCGAAGCAAAATGGTGAAACAGTATCCAACAAACGTTAAGTACTACAATGCTACAGCATATGACAAGTAAGAATATGAGGTTCTTCATTGTAGAATGCTAGCTTATTTGCTTCACTACAACAAATTCAAATGTAAAACTGTTTTGTGTAAAGAATATATTTTGTCCTGACAACATAAAAGTTCTTGATAAGATTCGGTATATGATTAGATTACAATATAATCCAACAAACATTGTTGATTGTTGAGTTTAGGGCTAACGAATAACACCAGATAATAAAGTGAATCAAAAATCATTTGATTTTTTTTTTTGATAACAAAAATCATTTTATGCTTCATTCCTTGAAGAATTTACACGTAGGCAAAAGAATGTTAAGACTAACATAGACTAAAATACAGATTTCTATAGCAAACTTTCATGTAGTGTTTTCTAAAATATCTGTTTCACAGTGATAACAGAATTAGCCCATGAACGTCTATTGGGTAATAGGCCTTGGAATTTTGTAAGGCCTTGGAGCTTTTAAACAATTTCTTAACACATAGATAATGAAACTAACATACAGTATGTCAATAAATTACAAAAGTTAAGTGTGTATTTCATTCTAGAATAACATGCAAAAAAAATAATATATAATATACAAACTGACAAGCATATAAATTATTGCATCTTAAGTAATATGTAACATAAATATAATCAAGTTTTCAACCTATTATGATGCATTTTTTAAAAAATACAAATTTATATAACTAATTTATATTTAAATTAGATGAATAAAGCAAAATATTCATTTACGGTATATTTTAAAGTGACGCTTTACATACTTGTATTTAAAAAAAAATTAAGAATTCGATTTTTTTTTTTTACTAAGGATTTAAAATTTTAAGATGGCTCTAACGATAAATGTCAATTATTTAATCTTCATAATGGTTTTCATGTTTCTAAAATGCGCTTAAATATGTTTTTGTTCTAAATATGTTGCGCTTAAATATGTTGTTGATTTTCTCCTAAAGAGTAAAATAAAATTAAATATCTTATTGCTCCCAAATAACATTGGCTTTGCTGATTGTCTACTCGAGTAAAGCTCTTCCAAGGGAGGGTTCAGACAATGCATGGCAGCTGCAACAGCTGGATAGTCACTGACATGATGTGGTCGACATTAGAGCAGTTGCCACATTTTTTGATGTTTTTAACGACATCGGCAGAATTTTTTATATTTTTGTGACGCTTCATCTTTAATATATTATGAGAGCAGTAGCTGTTTTTCTGTCGACATTTAGTCCTGCAATTTGGTATTTAGGTTTAATCTTAGAAGAAATTATATGTTTAGATCTTGCCAAGGCATTTGTATCTGCAAGGGAAAGTAGAATGACAGCCAGACTTCTGGCATTATTCGCCAAAAGAATCTGCAATGTCATTAAACTCCAAATCCACATTAACAGATATCCATTGCAGGATACACATTCTGTGCAAGCAGTGGATTTATTTTAAAAAAAAAAGGTGTAATGTTCAGGATCCTACTTGAAAAACTTTATTAATAGTCTGTAAGGCAGACCTTGAGTCAGTTCAGTAATATCAGTTATTTGTTATGATGGAGGTAGACTCAGATAGGCCTCAAGTGCCTTTTGAATGGCCAGCAGTTCTGTGAAGTTTGATGCGATTTTCCCAGCACCGGCAATACTTTCAATTCTTTAAGCAGCAAAACAGTTCTGGTACCTCCGTTACAAAACATTGAGTCGGATAATCCATCAGTGTAGACCAGGGATGGGCCAAAAAAAAGATTTTTGACGGGCCAAGGTAAATTTTTTCAAATTTTAAAAACAATATACAAGTATTACAATTTGAATATGTTAATGAGATGAATGAAATTGCGATTTCATTTTTAAAAGTTTCTTATATTGAAGTTCGAAGTAAAATGTACTGATTCAAAGGAACAAGACTAAATGCTCATCTGTCAGTCTACTTCTGAAATAATTCTTTCTATGGTTCATAATTGAAAACACTTGTTCACATATATAAGATTAAGCAAACATAGCACTGATTTTCTGAGAGTGAGATATTAAATTTGGGAAACATACTTACGATAATGATTTGTGAAACTCTAACTTTAGCAAATTTAGAAACAGCTGCTTGAGATGATTGTTAGATTTCAACTTAATTAATTTAACCTACAAATTTGACCTCACCTCAAAAATAGAGAAAGTAAGAAGATCATCAGTCCTTTAAAAAAAAAAAGGAAGACAAAAAATAATAATTAATCAAAGTAGAAAAGGAGATGAATATATAATATATAAATACACTCATGTCCATAAATTAAGGATAATTCAGAATCACACAGAAATTGAACTCTAAAATAAAAATTTCACCTGTAGAATTATCACACGCATCTTGAAGAAGAATATGCAAATTACAGGAAACCACCAGATGGCGAGAATAGTACGTCACAATGACGAGAGTGTAAGAGAGGGGTATATAAGGAATGGAGGCAAAGAAGTAAAATTGTCCACAAGCGCTTTAAAAGCCTTTCAGTGCAATAACCGCATAGTTATGGCACAAAGGAAGCATTTGGATGATTTTTACGTGGTAGAATTATCGGACGACTGGAATGTGGACGTACCCATCTGGAAGTATCCGAGGAACTTGGAATCGCCCAGAGTGTCATCTCCAGGCTTTGGCAACGATTCCAAGATGATGGTAATATGAGTAGATGTTACAGCACAAGTCGCCCCCGAGTTACAACGCCGAATGAGGACCGGTATTTAGCAGTTACTGCCAAAAGAAACAGACGGAGCACAGCATCAGACCTGTCTCGTCAGCTCTCTTCAGCTACCGGTACGACAGTTGCAAGGCAGACCGTGTACAGACGCTTAGGGCTCATTGGTCTATATGCTCGTAGGCCTGTCAGATGTGTTCAACTTACCGCAACTCACTGTCGCCTGCGATTAACCTGCAGTAGAGAGCATGCATTGTGGACACCGCAACAGTGGTCTTGTGTGATGTTTTCCGAAGAGTCCAGGTTTAGTTTGCAGTCTGATTCTCGCCGGACTTTCATATGGAGAACGCCAGGTACCCGTTACCACCAAGAGAACACCATTGAACGACACCGTTACGGTGGTGCAGGATGGCTCGTTTGGGGAGGAATTATTCTTGGTTCCAGAACTGACCTGCATTTTCAGAGTGTAACGATGACAGCCCACATCTGTCGGGATGTCATTCTGGAACAACATGTAAGTTTGTTTCGGGAGCCATGGGTGCTGAATTTCTGTTTATGGATGACAACGCCCGTCCACACCGTGCAAACATTGTAGACGAATGCCTTCAATTGGAGGATATCCCCGTATGGATTGACCAGCAAACTCACCGGACTTGAATCAATAGACCATGTGTGGATATGCTTAGCCGACGAATTGCAGCCCTCCCACCCCCTCCCACCTGTCAACCGGAACTTCGGAGGGCATTGCTTGATGAGTGGTGTAATATTCCCCAAGATCAGATTGATAATTTGATACTCAGCATGCCTAGGCGTTGTAAGACCTGTATTGCATCGTCCGGGAGACATACTCCATATTAACCATCATACTGAACCATGTTATACTTTTTTTGTAAATAGGTTTTTTTTTGAAATTTGCTCCAGGCAGTAAAAATCGCAATTTTTATTAATTATGTCAAACATATAGCATCTTTTTTGCTCTTTACCTTTTGTTTAATAAATAGACTTTACAAATAAGTCAAATTTGTTTTGCTTCTGTCTCTTACTTTGCCTGAACTTCATTATCCTTAATTTATGGACATGAGTGTATATATTTCTTTTAATTTTCTCTGACCGGCAAATTAAAATTCTATCAGTGGGCCGGATATAATCTTCCGGCGGGCTGTAGTTTTCCCATGCCTGGTGTAGACATTGATGTGATTGTGGGATGGAAGATAATTTATGTTTTAATTCCTAATTCCTTTAGTTTTTTTTTTTTTTTTTTTGGGTGGGGAGGTTTCTCGCTAAAATATGTTTTTTATGGTATTGAAGGATAATTTATTGTGTAAAATTAAGAACTCAATATTTTAATTACATCGTCGTATTGTTTTTAAATAAAGACTAACATTATAGATTTACAACAATTTTATATTTTTCATTAATTTCAAAATAAATTATGTTTATTGTGAGTTGAATTGGTAACTAAATAATTGAATTATTTTAAAATAAGAATATTTATAAATCTTTTGGATGATAATAAAAAAATAAAAAATAAATATATAATTAGAAACTAAAAATTCACTCTTAAAAACAAACTTTAATGTGTAAGCATTTAATTAAACTGTATTACTGTAAAAGATTAAAAAAATATTAAATAATATTTTAATCAAATGAAATCCCAGCAAATAATTTAAACAGAAGAATATATTTAAGAAGTACAAAAATGACGATGAATTAGTTCAGCTTTATTCAATTCAATTTAATTCACTTCAATAAATAATATTTTTAATCAAATGAAAATGCAACAAATACTTTAAGAAGAAGAATATATTTAAAAAGTACAAAAATACTGATAAATTAATTCAGCTTTATCAATTCAAAATTTTGAAAAGAATAGTTATTTCATACTGGACTTTTAAAATATTTCTTACAATGATTTAAAAAAAATATGGAACAATCTTAATGACTAACAATTTTAAGCCATTGTATAAAGTTTTCATTACCGTAAATTAATTTATTTTTTAAAATATATTTAAATATTTTCTTCTTAATTTTAAAAGAAACAGAACTATTTGTTATGATGATTAAAAATCACAAAAGGTGAAAAAACAAAATTTCAATTAAGGTAGAACATAGTTCAAAAATTATTTCATGATTTCATTTGTAGCTCCATTTAAATGCAGAAGGACATATCAAGAAAATATTAATCAGCTTTAATTCTTTCCTACATACTCGCAGATATTTCTTACTTATAAATTAATCTTTGGGATATATCATATGAAACTAATGAATCACTTTGTACCAGGAAAAGATGAATGGTTTTCTTGCTTATTCTTCTTTTGATATCTATCTTCCTTTTTGTACCATTCTTAGTATAGAAAGTTGTTGGATAACAGGCAATTTATCAAAGTCTAGCATATTTAGTAGCAGAACAAAAATGAATATTTTTTAATAAACTTTTTTTTTTTTTAATTTGTGAAACTGTCTTCGAAAGGAATTTTGTAATCTTATAAGAATAGCTTTTATGAAATTTGAATAAAATTCTCTGTACTGGTAATAATTCATTAAATTAGGAAAGCAAAAATAAAAAGGGATGATTGAGAAATATAAGAGTTGATTAAATAGAGATATGCAAGTATAATTTTTCTATTTGCTGTAAATTGCATAATTTAATGAAGAAAGAGATGTTATAAGAATAAAAAAAATAAAAGTGAAGTTGTAAGTAATTGCAGTATTATATGAAATATTTAAAGCTGTATGATTGCATGTAAGAGTGAAATACTTGTAACTGACTAAATATTTTTGAAATTTAAATAAATAATCCTTACTTGTAATAAATTATTACTAATAATTAATAATTAGTAATTTAAATAATTAATACTAGTAATTAGTAATTAATAATTTACATAACTAATACTAATAATTAATAATTTAAAAAAATATAATACTTAATAATTAATTAAAAATAAAAACTCGTAAATTATTAAATCTTTAAGAGATTTAAATATCCTTATTATGTTTTTGTAACACATATGGTACATAATCAAAAAACAAGAGCAAACTTTAATATAAACTTTAACTTGTGAACAATCTTAAGTCATTGAGGATAATTTTTATAGTTCGACAATTTTAAAATAAATACTTTTAAACAAATCAATGAATTAAAACACCACTAATGCTTAATTTTTAAAGATATATGACTGTGATTATATAAGGAAATGGAAACTTTTCTCATAGTATTTTTTTCTTTCTGATTTTCAATTTTCAATGGTATTTTTCCAATAAAATTTACTAGGAATAAAATATATAAAGATATTTATTGAAATTGATAGCGTCGAGTTGTGTTTGTTTGGTATTTTTCAATTTATAAAAGAAAATTTATTATAATTATGTAATTAAAATATAATTTTTAATAAAAATTTTATTAAAATGTATTCTTTTTATGTAAAGTTTATTGAAATCTATATATTTATATTTTATAAATATCTATAACCTTAAAATAAGATAAAGACATCTATTTGTAGTAAGTTAACATATGCTTTATTTTAAGAATAGAAAAAAATTGAAAATAAAAGCATGGCACTTAAGAAATTACGTTAAATTTTAATTTAAAAAGTCTAAGAATTCATAAATTTGAATATTAAAATAAAATATATCAAGTTTAAAAAACTTTCCTAACAGAAATAATCCTATAATGGCTTTATGGTTATGGTTAACTTAATTTGTAAGCTCAATTATAGGTAAGCAAATATATGAATAATTGTATAATTTGATTATTCAAATTGTTCTATTGTTACGCATATTGCATTTAGCATATTAAGCATCATTGTTAAGCATAGTTTCAAAAATTGTTAATTTGTATCAATACCGTTTGCAATTTCAGAAAACATATATAATTAAATAACAAAATTATTTCTTTAATTTTTTTGGACAGATGATATTTATTAAAATATATGAATTATTTTTAAAATTTTAGACACTCTAAATTATTTTATATATCATTTATTATAAATCCAGCGATAAATTGTAGCATATATTTGAATTTCATAACGGCTCTATGATAATCCTCTTATTTTATTTATTTTTGTCTTAATGTTTTCAAAAGTTAAAAATAAAGGGCAATTTTAATTTTTTAAGATAAATTGACATTTTAAAATTATTTTCAATTTTAAAAATATGGTAGTATTATATTTATTTTTTATCTTCTTAATAAATAAAATCTGCAATAAAGTCTGAAGTAAAAGATTTGTGGACTTTGATTATCTTAATCTTTTTCACATGACATATTACATAATGTTCAATGACAACATAGTTCAAATTTTAATTGCACAACAGTTTGTATAAAACTTAAGCGAAAGGATTTTCGACTTTCAAGAATACTTTTTAATTAATTTAGTTAATTAAAAATTAATAATAGTTTAATATTTAGTTAATTTCTATAAGGGTAACATTAAATTGTATTTTGAAACACCATAAACCTGAAATGATGTCTGCCATTTGTTCAAATAAAAATAATTATTAATAAAAATTTATGATAATTAATCAAGTTATTTGTCAAAAATTTTAAATCTTTATTCTGTCAGTAAAGACTTTTTAATATATCATTTGTGAATAATTCCTTAAAAAGTAAATGGAACTTCAATAAAATTGCAAAACTGACTGCTATACAAATCAAAATGAAACTTGTTCTCCCCATAAATCTTATATCTTTGTTCTTAGTGAAATGAAGTAATAAATAATAAAAAAAAATTTTTAAAAAGTATTAGGGTAATTTGTAATAGTGAATAATAAGTTTTTATGTAAACATTACTTTAAAAAAATTATTTTGATTATTGAAATACAAATATTTTCAGTTTGTGAGATAGAAATTCTATAAATACTGGTGTGTTTAAGTAATATATTTTCTTTAAAAATTCAAATTGTGAACAGTAGCATATATATGCATGAAAAATAACTAAAATAACAATTGCATGAAGAATAACTTAAATTAACCTAATTGTTATTATCTATCAGCTTAAATATTATCATTATTTATTAAAATAAATAAATTATTAAAGCAAAGATTTCGAATTGCCAAACACATTTGAATTGAATTTTTACGTACACATATCAAAAATTAAAATTTGAAAAGGTATAAATAAATATTCATATATTTCCAGTTAGTAAATAATCTAAAAAAATACTGGAATTTATTGTACTGATAAATAAATGGACAAAGTTATTGTTCTATAAATAATGCACCAAACAAAGTCCATACTTGCAGAAATTTAATATAACTTTTAAAAATGTATTTGCTTTAATATCGCTATAACAATTTGGTATTTAATTCATCATAACTTAAGTTATATAAATAAAAGATTCAGATTCATATTAACTGCAACAATTAAAAATTAGCAAATTAATTTATTTGGAAATAGTTTAATGACAGATTTTTACAATTCAAAAACTCTGTAAATTTTCACTTTAATAAAAACATAAGGCTTTATTCTAGAAATTGTAACATGAGCGTTAAACTGAAGCAACTAAAATACATAGCAAATAAATAAATTTATTAAATTACATAAAATTTGGAACTATAGTTTAAAAATGATTCAAATTACATAATTAGCATTTCTTTAAAATATATTTTGGTAATTAAAATACAAAAATACTCAGTTTGTGACTTGGAAACTCTATAAATAATGCTTTGTTTAAGTAATATATTTTTCAGATATTCCAAAATTCAATTTACAGTAGCATACATATAGAGAGCCGCATGAAGAATAACTTAAAATTATTTATCAAAATAAATACATTATTAATACATACCAATACATTAATAAATACATTGAATCTTATAGTTTAAAAAAAGAGTATGATTACAGCTTCAGCTGCCTTGAATGATAACCAGTTATTTCTTTAATAAGTTCAGAACAGCATTACTTGGGCTGGTACCCTTTTTTAAAAGTTCTTCCGCTTCATTCTGATCTAGTATTCTTTGGATAACCTGATCTACTAGTACGGTGAACTCTGACTTTCTGTCCAAGATGCAGTAACTGTTGAAGCGATCGAATAAAAAATAGTACTAAAGTAATAGTCCAAATCGTGATACTTGCAATGGTAAACATAGTCCTGAAGGTCAGGACTCCATCTTTACAGTGACTTTCAGATACGGAACTGCACTTGCACATTTGGCATGTCTCGTTTTCGTTGATGGCCATCATGCTTTGTTCCAACCTGTGCACCAAGAAATCTTCGCAGTCACAAGACATCCCATGTCTCCTGTAACCTCTGTATTCTACCTTTGAGGTCATGTCTGGAAAACTCATGGTGACATCGGTGCAGAAGCAACTGCATGTGTCAGGAAATTCGTCTACCGTTTCGTAGAAGTACAAGAATCCATGGTAGAGAGCAAGACATGCAGAAGCAAGGAGTAGGAACCTGAGACTAGACATTTGTGTTGTCAAATGGGGTTCTGTCAGTAAAAGAATCGGCAGCAATATGTTGTCCAGAGAATATTGGTGGTGATTTTATTTATATAGGTCACTGATTAGATATATATTTGACCCCTGATTAGATAGGGGTCCAGCCCCTCCTCCGTATTTGCCAATAGCGTATCATAGATGTAGTGATAGCATCAACAAACATGGTGAAATAACATGGTATGATTTTGAACTGGAAAATTCACGTTAGTGATATGATTGTTATGTTTATTGTAATGCAATAAAAGCAAAACACAATATTTTTATATTCAAATTACAATTCATCATAATTCAGCTGACAGGCATCTACCATTGGTTAAAGTAAAAGGAAATATTTTAACTTCAGTAATAAAATTTCAATCCATTCAGCTTTCCTGATTTTAACACAATGGAGTGTTATTTTTGTTTGTATGCATGTCTACGATAAGAAAATAAAATAAAACAGTTTTTATAATTCTAAAAATTTGTATTCCGAATAGGATCAATTAGTTCACAGATATGATTTTTGAAACTTTAAGAGTCGTTAAAAGATATATTATTTTCCTAATTATTACAACAAGTTAAGTTCCGAAAATTTGATTTTAATTAAATTTTGATTTTACAAGAACAAAAACAATATTTAATATATTTCAAAACAATTTAAATGCTTTTTAAGAATAATGCATTTTAAGATTGTGTTTTGCAAATTTAATTTATTTACAACTAATAACATAAAAAAACCCAGCCAATATGGATTTAATCGATTTTATTTTGAAAAAATTAGTAGTACCTCAACTGAGCTGGAATTAAATTTAGATAAGCAGAAGCATTTCTTTTAATTAAGCTGGGAATAAAAGGTCTTCTTCGGAAAAACACATTTGATTAAAATGAAAAACAACTTTTCCATTTGTTAAACTTATTTAAAATTTCTATAAAAGTAAAAGCAAAAATATTACAATTACTCATATAAGCTGAAATTTGCGTAGGTGTTGTGAAAGAATAAATTATTTATATCAATCTAAAATAAAAGACAAAAACTGATGATCAAAAGAAATAGTATTAAATTTTAAATATTTTCACTCAGATAATTTATTTCGTTTAAAAAGTCAACTAAGCAAGTTTGAAGAGAATGATTAATTTATAAATCCTGAATAAACAGATATTTTTTTTAATATGTATAGAAAACGTTCTCAAGCATAAATTTTTAAATATCAGTTGAACCTATTGTTTAAACAAATTTTGTTTAAAGAAATAATATTAAATATTAAAACTTTCTTCCGAATAATTTATGTTTAAAAAGTCAACTAACTGAGCTTGAAAAGAATGATTAACCAATAAATCTTGAATAAGCAGAGATTTTTAATTTTATTTTTAATATGTATAGAAAATGTACACAAGCATAAGTTTTTTTTTAAATATTAATAAAATCTGTCCTTTATACAAGATTTTTGAAATAATTTATATAAATGATTTCAAATTTTAGAATAAGTAAAGATAAAATATTTCTTAGAAAATTGCAATTTTCAATACCTTGTCAATAATTTGTATATATCTGGATTTCTAACAATAAAATAATTCCTTATTCATATATTTAAAAAATATTTGTATATTTTTTTTCCCGTAATATTTTTTTTGAAAATTTAAAAATCAAAATTTAGTTTTTAAAGACGGCAAATGTATTTTTAGCGCTCTGGCGCTCGGTGCCACAGGTTTCGGGTTCAAGTCTCGGCTGTACCATGGATGCTTATAGGGGTTCGGAATCCATTTTAAACAGTAGGTTCCGGTCTAATATGGCTGTAGAGCGTTGGGCGTAGAACTGACAACCCTACCCCATAAAATGAAAACCTTTCCTATCTCGAAATGTATCAGTAGACTGATGGCCTTGGCCCACCAAGGGGTGGTTGCGCCAATTGAGAAGAATACCTAGAATGGCAACTATGTAACAGTTTCAGCCTTACTGCCCAACACAACCCATTAGACTGGGGTCTAATATGACTAACGAGAGTTGGGCGCAAGGCTGACAACCCTATTCCGCAAAAAACAAAAAATCCCCTGTCCAGAAATCTGCCAGTAGGCAGACAGTCTTGGCCCAACATTGGGCTGTTGCGCCATTGATAATGATGATGAAATGTGTTTTTAGCGCTCTGGCGCTTTTACTGACAACCCTGCCCCGTAAAAGAAAAACATCTCTTGCCAGTAGGCAGACGGCCTGGGCCCACCATTGGATTATTGCAAAATTGAAGAACAAAATGAGTTTTTGGCCAAAACAAGTAAATAATTTCATTAAATTAATAATTCATCGAATTATTTTTTTTTCTCTGTTATCGCAGTCTGTTAACATTACGAGAATAATTTTTGATTATATTTTGGCAGTGTTATATGTAAATAGTAAAAACAGTTTTATATGTAATGCATTAAAAAACAATGCTTTCAATGTTCAGTATGTCCAAACATAACGATGGAATCTCATTGCACGTATATAGCAGGTGGACTGAAAAATTCATAGGCTGACAGATAGATGGCGCTACTAGTATTAAATCCATATGGTTTTTAATTAGCCCTGACCTTCAAAAGACACGTGTATAAATTTGACAGCTGTTGCACTATTAGTATGTGAGTTATAGCATTTTTAGTGATGTTATAGCATTTTTAGTGTTCATCACGTGCAGTTCACTCGGCTGACTGTCGATTGGACTCCAGTGTGAAATGATGGAGCCATGTTTCATCCATTGTCACATGGGTTTATTACGATTGAACAGCTCCAAACACTGCTTAGAATCATCAATTCGTTGTTGTTTTGGGTCGATTGTGAGCTCTGCGCTGCACCCACGTTGAACAGAGCTTTCATATATCCAAATATTCATTCACGATATGCCCAACACGTTCCTTTGATATTTTTAGGTCTCAGCTATCTCAATCCACTTCACTTTACGGTTATCAGAAATTATTGTGTGGATTTTTTTGATGTTTTCATCGGTAACAGCTTCTTAGGGGCGTCCACTGCGTGCATCGTCCTCGGTGCTCATTTCGCCTCGTTTAAATTTAGCAAAACCACTTCTCTACGGTTGATTTTTCTGGTGCAAAGTCCGAATAACCCTAAGATATCAAAGGAACGTGTTGGACATATCGTGAATGAATATTTCAATATGCGAAAGCTCTGTTCAAAGTGGGTGCAGCATAGAGCTCACAATCGACCCAAAACAACAACGAATTGACGATTCTAAGCAGTGTTTGGAGCTGTTCAATCGTAATAAACCCGAATTTTTGCTACGATATGTGACAATGGATGAAACATAGCTCCATCATTTCGCACCGGAGTCCAATCGACAGCCAGCCGAGTAGACTGCACGTGATGTACACTATAAATACTATAACTCACATACTAATAGTGCAGCAGCTGTCAAATTTATACACGTGTCTTTTGATTAGGCTAACTAAAAATCATATGTATTTAATACTAGTAGCTCGATCTATGTGTAAGTCTACAAACATGTCAGCCCAACTGTTAATTGAACAAATTAATTGTTTTTATATTTTGTAATATGCTGATTATTTTATTTAGTTTTTCTTTGTTTCATTCTAATACATAGGTCAGAATTGAAATTATGAATTCATCTATAAAAATTATCAACAGCTCAATTAAAAAATGTTATTGGTTTCTATATCTCAACATATTTTACTTAAGTAATTATCTTTGGAAATAATATCGTTAAGAGCCGAAATTTGGGATTACGAAATATTTCGACCTAAAAGGTATTAAATTTATATGATTCTTTCTATCTTTTTCTTTAGTCTTTATTTTCATATCTTTAAGTAATTAAAATCGGCATTTTAATAAACATTAATATGTTTACCAAAGATTTATTTTATTAGTTTCCTGTACATTAATTTAAGTAAATTATTGGTAAAAAAATAATTTAGGAAAAAAATGTCAATGCAATCAAAAATTTAAAAAAAAAATAAATAAATTTTTCAAATTATTAAAATAGTTTAATAAAAAAAATGTAAAATTAATGTTTACAATCAGTTACTTTTCAGATTAATTTATAAATTTTATTAAAAATCCCATAAATGCAGATAAAACCAAATATTTCAATTAATTTTACTTTATAATTAATTACATTATCAAATAGTTTATTTATTTATTAAAAAATTCCAAACATCGATATACATACATATGCGATTATTAAATTTTTTTATAATGTGATTTTTCAATTTTTTGGTTATTACGCTGTAGATCATTACACAAAGTAAATAAAACAATTATTATCATTTTTTTTTTTTATCCATCTTATTACAGCAACAATAGTTATATGGATGACACTGATTTGGCCCGCGGGCCGTTGTTTGGAATATTAACAACATCTTACAGTCATACAGATAAAAAAAAAAAAAATTCCACATATACATTTCAGACCAATGTTATTTACAATCAGTGAGGTGAATGTTTAAGATAACTTGAAATCACGTGCTAACACTTGAATCACGGAGACTTACGGCTAGTTTAAACAAAGATAGCAGGATAACTTTGATAAGAAACTTATTTCCTGAATATTTAATGCACTTATATAACACATATAACAGTATACTAAGCTAATTATGATAATAATCCACGAAAAAGAAATTTTTAACTTTTTTTTTTTTTTCATTTCTTTAAATTTTAAAAATATTTTTTCAATTTTTAATGTTGTAACAAGAAAATGGCAGTTTTTATGAATGTAAAATATTTTCGTATTACGAAGAACCACTAATCTGAAATTTAATCAGGATTTTTTAAAAAAGATTCTTGCCATTATATCTGATATAATTTTACATACCTTAATTTTTAATGAATTTTTCTGTTAAACTTTTATAATAATAATAATTGCTAATTTTTCATTTTATATGTTTTATAAAGACAATTTTTAATAATTAAATTTATTTTCTTAATTTTTTTTTAAATAAATAAAATTTTCTTTTATAAATAATGGTCCAAAACTGAAATCATATGAAAATTACTTATTTTTCTACAAACTATTATAGTTTTTTTCCTTAAATTTAATTAGCATAACTATTATAGTATTAACTAGTAAACATATTATAATATTAACTAGTATTACCTTACACGCTAGGCAAAACTATATTAAATAAAGATATCTAACAAATAATGTGGATCTCAAATTGGACTATTCAAAGCTGAAAACAATTTTTTTTTTTTCAAAATACTAATCAAAGGCTATAATAAATAATAAATGCTAATAAGGCCATAATGAATGCACAATAAATGCTACTAAAATGCTAATTAAATGCTAAGCATAATATAATAGGTAGCAAGAAGAGTTTATTCTAATAAAAGTTTTAATATGTAATCTCGATAATGAATTCGTTATAAAAAATTTCTAATGTTATTATAGTATAGAATTCAAAAATAAATAAATTTTTATCTCTGATTTCATTTTATCCTTTGTCATTGTTCGGCCATCGCGTCTCCTCTCAATCGATTGTATTGGTGCCTCTGTCAGGCAATTTTGAATGAGACCGTTTAATCTTTGATTTACTGGATTGGTTTGGGACTAAATCAAGGGGATAAGCAACAACAGCTTTACAATCTATTATCTCTGTTATAATAATAATTTATTTAATCAAAGTGGATTTAAGTAAAAAAAAAAAAAATGTGTTTTAATTGAAATATTTTCAAAACATTTCATCAAAAGTTACTAGATAAATTTTAATTGACATTTTTAATTTCAGAGTTTTTGTATCCTAATTCAAATTTTCATTTATTAACTAAGAACTACAATACCCTTTTCTCTTTCTTTATTTTATACACTTCCAAATTCAAATTTATTTTCCTAATTTCAAAATTTACAAATCAAATTTTTTTTTTTTTTGTCCCTGGTTAGAAATTCTATTTAATGAAATAAAATTTACGAAAATAATCGTTTCTTTGTAATGAACATGTATTGATTAAAATAAAATAGAAAATAATATATCATTTCTTCTTGTTTATTTAAAGATATTTACTTTTTATAAATACATCATTTTCATGTATTTTATGATTCACTATACTACAGTTAAATATATGCTACATTAGCAATAGTATAATAAAATACTTTTATTTTCCTTCTCAAACAGTTCATAATGAAAAAAAAAATGAAATAGTGCTGCCATCTATAGACCAAAATAAGAAACATTTTTACTAAGCAACGATTTTTTACTAAGTTTATCGATGAAAATGATTGTAATAATTTCTTAAACGTTACAAACCAGTCATAAAAAAAAAAAATAAATAAATAAATAAATAAAAATTATACAAAAAAAAGCAGTATTTAAAATTTAAATATTACATTATTTAATAAAACTGGAAGTAAATTAAATTAATCCACATATTGAAATTATTACAGTTAAATTGTTGATAATGATTCATACACATATTTTTAAAATTATAACCTTAATATTGTTATTATTATTAAGCTTACAATTATATGATAAGTTTAATATATAAATGTAAGCTTCATTAAATAAAAAATAATAATATGTTTTTGACGATATATATATATATATATATATATATATATATATATATATATATATATATATATACCCCCACACATATATATATATATATATATATCTATATATATATATATATATATATATATATATATATATATAGGGGAGAGAGAGTAATACATGTATTTTGAAGGTTTTGAGCCATTTTTTTATCATCATTCATTTGAAAACATTTTACAACGAAACTTATAAAAAATAAAATAAATTATAATATATAAATATATATATATAAGGAATATTATATTATATATATATATATATAAGGATATATATTATAAGGGAGTATTAAGTGAATATTTTCCATACGGTATATATTTCAATAATACAATTTTATAAAATATGCTGACTTACATCACTTAAATTTTAACTTTCTTTTTTCCGATCTATTTGTGAATAGTAATAATATAAAAATAGCATGTCTATAATGCGTATACAGTTTCTATTATAATATTTATAATTGAGAATATTTTTTTTTGGGGAAATTCGTGTAGAATGACCTCTTACTTTTGAATCATATCAATTGAAGAAAATTGTTATCTTTTGTATAAGTACATGACATCGTATTTTAGACAATCGCATTTAAAGAAATTATCTTGCAATCTTGTTGTAAAGCCTACCCATAATCCCAAATCTTCCACTTATCCTGCCAAATACATGACTAGTCAGAAGACAAAAAGGTAAGATCAGTAGTGTTATGTATTGTTCAGAACTATTGTGATAAACTTATTATCTTTATGTCTTTCCATCTGTACCAGGGGCTTCCAACCTAGAATTCCACGGACCCCTGAAAGTTCACGAGCTGCCATCACAGAGGCTGCGAATGTGGTTTTCTTATCTTTCATGACGTTTTATTATAACTGGTGATAATTCTAGGTCTTGATAAGAGGTCAGAGAAAATCAAAATCTCTAAAGTAAACATTATCTGCAGCAAGATAGTTTGTTTTCCCTAGACTATCCTATATTTTCTTATATAAAAATATATACAGTAGTGGCTTGGGCATGGCAATCAGATTGTAACTGGGTATGATTGAGTTGAGATATCTGAGACACAGGTTTCAGATTTGCAGCTTTTTTGACACGCTCACAAACACCACACGCATATAATTAGAGAAATACAATATTTAACACATTAGATTCGTGGAAGGACGTCACTCTAAGCCGGAAACTCGATACTATGCTAAGAGTACGATGAATGATACTTTCTCTCCGAGTGAGAGTCTGTAGGCAACTAATGCGCAGAGTTACATTAAATATATTTCCTTTCGGGACTGCAAACTAAAAGTTTCTCAACAGAAGCGTGGTTGCGCTGCCCTTCCTCTCGGGTGACAGTCTCGAGACCGTTTGACCATCTCTCCTGAACGCCGCAGGGGGCGCACTTACTAGTGAATAGGAGGAAGCACGGTTACATCACATTAATTTATTTTAATGTTATATCCAACCTTTTTCGATTTAATAAGAGTTATTAACAGAATTCTGGTGTTACTAAGATGAATCCTGATTATAAAATATGACAATATTCACAAAGGCAAATTTTTATATATGCGATTTGACACTTCTTATAGTTCATATAGAATTCACTAACTAATTAAAATCGCAAAGAAACAAGCGTATTATAAGATAATTCAAAATAACAAAAAAATTCTTTGACACATTAATAATATAACTTATTTAATGAGTAATTTTATTTTATGTAGCCAAAAATATTGCTTCCTAATAAGCAATTTATAGACAAAGATTAAAAAAATGTCAATAATGCTTGGTGAATAAAAAATAATCAATTAGATTTGCTGCAGTGCTATATTTGCAATCATATGTATCTTGCTGTTTGAAAAGCCATAATTATGGTCAATTATAGTGATATGGTTCATGATAATATATGTTATCAGGTAATCATGGTATTATATGTAATCAGGTAATCATAGTAATGTATGTTGACAGGAGAACCTTGGAAACCCTGAGATGTCGTATGTTACAGTGTTATTTTGACAAATAAGTAGACTCGGTTTTGATAGTGACAAAGTTTTCATATAAATAATGGAACTGTCTGGTGAGAATTTCACAAATTTTCTTTGTTACGATATGCATATAAAAGGAAATTACAATTATTTTAAATGTCATCTTGGAAGACATTATTTATTAATCCTCCTTCCTCAATCTGGTGGAAAAATTTTTATCGATATAGTATTTATGGAGTTACATGATGTACCTTAAATTATAAAAATGACTTTAATTAGATGAGCATCTATATAAAACAAAAACAAAAAATTTTTAGAGTTCTGAAATAAATTACTGAAAATGTACTACCGTAATTAAAAAAAAATTAATCAACATTAAGTGAAATTGAATAAGAACCACGAGAAAGTTTTCTTCCAATTCTAACAAGAATATCTGTTGAAAGAGATAATGACTCCTAAAAGGTAATCAATTTAGATCATTATTAAAAAATTTTGTGTAGTAATTAGTTTGTGAACATAAAGCTGCAGCTAATTTAGCTAATGCATCACATAACAAAAGAACTGACAGAAATTTTGAAAAAGAAAACGTATGGTTGATGGCAAATAAAGGATGATTTATCACCGCATTCTTGCACATTAGTAAATTATCAGTAATTTAAATAATTAGCTATGGCAGTGATAAATCTATTATGATACGAATGAGAGACTTATTGAAAATACCAAAAATTACTACTATTTAAAGTTGCCTAGATCTTTTCACTTAATTTAATCACTATATATTAAATATGTATTATACACACATACACACATATATATATTGTGAATTAGTTCACTTTTTGTCAAAGTGGTGCAATTAGTCTCTGCCTGCATTTGTTAAGTAAGATCATGACAGATTTTATGGGTATATTAACTAATAAAAAAACTTATCTACAAAGGAGAAACGTGATCTCTTTTGAAATTTGTCTTTGCAAATTACTTCCAAATTATTTGTAATTTGCAATTTACTTATTTTTAAAAGATTTAATTTTATTTGATCTTTGTATTAATTGTATGTATTAATTGATCTTTGTGTAATTTTTCTGATTTTATTTTATACCGAGTATGACTGACCTTAAAGAAAAACATAAAATTTTAAAAATAAAACGTAAATGCCTTTGATGATTGTACGTAATTGATTTGAAACTCATAACTTTAATTTATAAGTAAAATTCAAAATTTTAATTAACAATATCCACATGTGAATTAATGTGAGTAAAAAATTACCGTAGAGCGACAAACCAAACCGAATCTATCTCCTGCTTTGTGAATGACAGAAGTTTCTTAAACTTTAAACCAATTGATTAGTTAGAAAAGGTTTGATTTGATATGTCGCTCTACTGTCATCTTGCGCCAACTTTGGGGTAAACAGACAAGGAACTACAGTTTAACGAGGATTCCGAACCACTTACAAACATCCATGCTGCCACCGGGAATCGAACCTGAAGCCTGGGATACGAAAGGCCTGAGAGGTAGCCACTTGGCCACCAGGCCGCTTGATAGAAAAGAAGTAAGTATACTATATATATATATATATATATATGCCAAAACAAAATAAATAGATAGTCTATAAAATACTAATAAGAAAAAAAAAAAAGAAAAAATAATACAATTGTAATACATACGATTATTACTATCATAAAATCTATAATATTGAATAAAATAAAAAAAGTATCAAATTGTATCATTAAAAACTTGGCATTGCCAGTATCACCATATTTTATCTTGAGAAAAGTAGTCAAATTGTTTGGGTTTAGAAATTAAGCAATTCAACATTGATGGATATATCAATCCTTACAATCGCCAATTACGCCGAATGTCAATCATCAAATACGTCATTTGGTTATCAATTTTAAATTTTAAGCCAAATAAAATTCTTCTAAAATCAGCGTTGCCTATGATGCATCAACATCATTGTACTTATTATCATCATTATTATTATCATTATCGTTTATTATCATTGCATTTATAACATCATTATAATTATCATTATCATTTATTATCATTGCATTTACAATATCATTAAAATTATCATTACATTTATAACATCATTGCATAATCTTAAAATAAAAAAGTAATATAAAAAGAAATTTTTAAAGTCAATTCCCAATTTTTTTTTTCACTCTATTGCAGAAAGTCCTTTATAAATATTTTTCATTCATTTTTTTAAGTTTATCTGGCGTCATCTAGCGGTAGATATATGCAACTTAAATCTAAAGAAAATTAAAATTAATGAATTAAATTTAATTACTGAATTAATATTTGAAAACACTGTATTAACATTCAGTGTCATCCACTACAAGTTCGAAAGAAATGTATTTGAACTTGAGTGGATGAATGAAAAATATTTTATGAACGATTGAAAATTTTAACAAGATATATATATAGGGGAGTGTGAGCTAATAGAAGGAATTGAAAAAAAGATCTATGTTTATTTTGCTTTGTGCATCAATAGTATTAATTGTATTTTTTTTCTGTTCTACTGTATATATTGATTAAAATGTCTAGTTTTAATAAAAATGGGTGAGCAGAAGATCTACCTCCCCGTGGTGCACCTGGTAACACTTTTCAGTGGCTAAAAGATCTGCAACTTGGCATTATTGTTAGATTAATGAACTCTCAGCATGTTTTGTTGTATTATTTTGTTGTTGTTGTATGTTGTATGCTTTTTTTCGTTGTTATTTTTTTGCTGTAACTGTTCATAATCTGCTATTGGAAATAATAATAAAAAATGTTTTAATAAAAATTTCTTATTAAATGAAAATTGTAATTTATCTTGTTGAAAATCCTACACAAAATATTAAGAAACCCACTTCATCACACTATTTATTACTGTTTGCCACAGTTATTCCTCCACGACGAATACAATGCATCCTAAGAGTTTCAGCAGAAAGGAGAGTTTTGGCTCGAAGTCAATGCCGCCATCAAAGCATGGGGCCCTTTTCCACGAAGGATTACACAAACATCGCACTTCCCACTCAGCCGCGGTTACGAGCGAGGAGGTTTATTTTCTTTGGAGGTTAATCTGGAATTGAAGACACGTTTGCCCACTTGGCCAGCGGTGAGTTTGTTTGGACTGGAGCGGGTCTATTTCGAGAAAAGCGCTTTTTGATTTTCAACTGCTTTTTTCCGAAAGGATTAAAAAACCACAGTTAACTTTCCAAAGTTCCATGGGCCGAAGAAAATGGTGTCTAGAGATATATCAAACTTATTGAACTAAAAGTCGTTTTTCGTAACTGCATATGTTAATCAAATAATGAATTTTGTTAAAATGCTGTTCATTCATTATTTCTTGTAAACATCATTCATTGTCTGCTTGGAAAATATGTATCGATATTCAAGATGAGTTTTGTTGACTGAATGGGTCTGTATATTGGAAAAACACTTTTGATTTTCACTGCGAACGAATTAAAATAACAATTAAATTAATAATTATTAATTAAATTAATCAACAATTTAAACATTAATCAATTAACCCAGAAGTTCCCTTAAAATATATTGTCAATAAACATTCATTTTTTTTCTTGAAAAATATGTATTGATATTCAAAATGAGTTTGTTTGTATTGGAAGGAGTCTATTTCGGGAAAGGCGCTTCAGATTTTTAACTGCTTTTTACTAAAGAATTAAAACTACAATTAACTTTCCAAAAGTTCGACGGACCAAAGAAAATGGAGATATATCAAGCTGATTGAGCTAAAAAAGTAGTTTTTGTAAATGCATATGTAACCAAATCATGCATTTTGATAAAATATTGTTCTCTTAAGATATATTGTCGATACAAGATCCATTGTTTGCTTGGAAAATATGCTATATATGCTACTCAATTATTGCCAAATTCTTGCTTCAATGTAACTTGCACAACTACCATTCAATATGGCTCAATTTTGGTTTGTCTTGTTGCTCTACGGCCAGTTTTTGCACTCTTTTTTAAGCTAATTATATAGGGAGCTACATTTTAACTTGGATTTTGAGCATCTAACAAGCATCCATGCCACACTCGGGATTCAAACCTGAAGCCTGTGGTACCAAAGATCAGAGCGCTAGCCAATTGCTCATCAGGCCGCTGGCTCAGGCTTCCTGACTGATTCTACATATCTCGCAACGACATTCAGGTTACACAACTTTAGATCTTCGGATTTCCTCCATAAGGCATATAAATTGAGTAATAACTAACTGAATTTATATGCCTTACAGGAAAAAGTTATATGTCATTCCTTCATTAGACGTCGGTAGATTGTTTATGGATGCAAGGAGATCACGATACCCTACAATAATTAAAAATAATCCTTAATTGATTAGGTCTTGATAGGCAAGATCCTATAATATATAAAAATACAATGAAATTCTTACAAACTTTTAAATTTATTCAGTTTTAGTATGTTTTTCAATTCCTTCTATTAGCTTACACTCTCCCTATATATATATATATATATCTTGTTTAAATTTTCAATCGTTCATAAAATACTTTTTTATTCATCCACTCGAGTTCAAATAAATTTTTTTTTGAACTTGTAGTGGATGACACTGGATGTTAATACAGTTTTTGCAAATATTAATTCCTTCATTAAAATTAATTTTAGTTTTTTTTAGATTTAAGTTGCATGTATTTAATAACAGATGGCGCCAGATGTAAAAGCAAAATTTCAACATTATTTGTAAAGGACTTTTCTGCAATACAGTAAAAAAAAGTAAGAATTGACTTAAATTTTTTTTTTTTTTAAACAAAACAAAGAAATCTATATTCCTAATAAATATGTGTATAATATATTGAAATAAAATATTCCTTCAAGAATTGAATAATAGGGATTGATATCCCCATGTTCAAAATGCTTTGCGGGTACCCAATGGTCTATTTTTTTAAAACAAAAACAAATATTGCTACATAATGTAATTAATAATGAGGAATTTAGTATTAAGTACTATTTACTTATATTTACTTTTATAAGAGAAAATATATCATATCTCATACTGGATAAAAATATCATTATCATATCTCATATTGGATAAAAATATCATTATCATATCTCATATTGGATAAAAATATCACTCATCATATCTCATATTGGAAAAATAAAAAAATATCATTATCATATCCTCATATTGGATAAAAATATCATCATCATATCATATCTCATATTGGATAAAAATGTCATTATCATATCTCATATTGGATAAAAATATCATCATCATCATAAAAATATCATTATCATATCTCATATTGGATAAAAATATCATTATTGATAAAAATATCATTATCATATCTCATATTGATAAAAATATCTCATATTGGATAAAAATCTCATATTGGATAAAAATATCATTATCATATCTCATATTGGATAAAAATATCATCATCATATCTCATAATGGATAAAAATATCATTCTCATATCTCATATTGGATAAAAATATCATTTAGTAAAAAATATTGAAGAAAAGAAACCCCTACAACATAGATAGTGGAATTGTAAATGCGAGAATGTAATCTTCAACAAGACTACTGGTATTTTAAGAGTGTAAATACAACACATACTAATAGAGGAATAAAGTTTGTGTCTTCTAGCAGGCAACGTTTTATTTTATTTTTTTTTTTGTTGTTGTTGTTGTATACTAGCAGACTTCAGAATTTACTTATGCTTACCACTTACGGATAATGTAGATATGAGATTACTATCAAGTAGAAATTTTAGGGATAACTGGCCCACATTTGCGTTTCATATGGGGAAAATCTTGAAGATTTCCTTCCAAATCTCTCAACCAAACTATTGGTGAGAAACATTTATTCATGTTCTGAAAGATTTATAAATGAATGAGACGGATGTAAATTTAAATTTCTAACAACTAATTCCAGAAGACAGGTTTTTCATTTTGTAAAATTCTTTCTAAGTTTTTTGTTTATAAATAATCAAGAACAAGAATATATATATATATATATATATATATATATATTATCTTGTATATTACTTTTGAAAAAGTCAGGGTTAGTTATTTTCCTATTAAGGAAACTATCTAGAATTGAAAATAAAAAGCATTTTTACTTCTGGTAACTGTAAGTATATTCGGCATGTAAGAAAATGAAAGAAATGAAACCATGCTCAAAAATCTCAAAAGAAGTAAAATTCGAATATAGTTCTTTTACTAGTACTTGAAAAAGTGCAAAATCACTACTTTATATAATTTAATAAATGCAACTTTTGGAATTCTTTGAGTTAGGTGTATCCTAAATAAAAAAAAAAAAAAATGGCATACTACTTTTCAAACATTAATGCTTTAGATATTTTTGTATTTTGATTGGGGAAATGTATTCCATGAAATATTTTGAAAGAGAAAGTGTTTTAAACAGTTGTAAATGAAAGTAGTTGCACATGAAAAGATACACAAATTTACGTTTCTATCACATTCCTGATATTTTCTATTACACTCTGATTTTCTGTTTTACAATAATCTAACTAACTAAACCGTTTTCAAATGCTGGTTACTTTTACCTGTGAAAATTTGCCGTTTAAATTGCAGATATGTCGGAAATTCAGCTGTACTTACGTTGTCCATGATAATATAAGCTACATTATAACTTGGTTACCTTAAAAAATCTTCGTAAATGCATTACTTCTTCAGCGTTGAGATATGGAAATGATGTTCCATCAATAGTGTTATCAATAGTCTAGTAAGTGTATGGTTATATATAGGACTGAAAAAAAAAAAAAGTTGCAAAAAAAAAAATCTTTATCTTCTTAACATTTCTGCTTCATTATTAAATAATCAAAACGCAATAAACATGTGTCACCATGAACCCTTATTATAAAAAAATTGTTTTGAAGCAACTCATATGTTATGTAAATTTTATTTTTGTTGTTATATATTGTTGTACAAATGTTTTTAAGATTGCAAGGTATCCACATGAAATCTCCCTGATTTCAATGTTAATTGAACGGAAATTATAAGTGCTAGAGATTTGTTGTTTGTGGTATCATGAATATCAGCACAACAAGTTTATTCTTCTGCAAAAGTTTATTTTTGTCAATGTATGCATATCGATTTGGACTCCGTTCGTAGCTCTCAGAATGTCTAGTCGATATTCAGTTTTAGTCCATGTATTGCGCAGTATGTCAGGTGTGACTAAATTGATGGCTTTCGTAATTTTGTGGCGGAGATCATAAGCATCATGCACAGCGAATCAAAGACCATATCTTTGACATAGACCCACAGGAAGAAATCAGAGGGAGGAATTATGTCTGGAGATTGCGGTGGCCAACCAGTGGATTCATCTCTTCCTTTCCATTGCTGCTGAAATGCTTCGTTTAAGAAACGAGGAACATCTCAACTCCCCCATGGGAAAACATCTCAACACTGCCAATGGGGCACCATCCTGCTGGAATATCAAATTTGGCTTCAAAGAGTAGCTGTGGAAAAACAAATGGTTACAAGAAAAATGTGACCAGTTACGGTTCTTTCCATGATAAACAAGTAATATAAAAAATAAATTAAAGTCAATTCCTACTTTTTTTCACTAATTTGCCGAAAGTCCTTTATAAATAATTTTCATTCATTTTTTTTAAGTTTATCTGGCCCCATCTATTACATATGTATACATATCATCCATATGTAACTTAAATCTAAAAAAAAACTAAAATTAATTAAATTTAATTGCTGAAATGATATTTGAAAAAACTGTATTAACATCCAGTGTCAACCACTACAAGTTCAAAAAAATGTATTTGAACTTGAGTGGATGAATAAAAGTATTTTTTAACGATTGAAAATTTCAACAGTATATATATATAGGGAGAGTGTGAGCTAATAGAAGGAATTGAAAAAATGGTCTTACGATTCTGTCACTCATCAGACAACACCACGCATTCACTTTGGTACTGTCCCTGGTATGTGCCCAAGCAACATTAGATTGGTCTGAATTAAATATACGAACATTGTTGAACCATTCCAGATGTGAGGAATGTTAATTCGTTACTGAATATCCCATTTTCTAGCTAATTATGGATGTTGACGGTCCAGTCCAGTAATAGTCTAGTCCAGTCCAGTCACAATAGTAAAGTTTTTGCGTTTTTTCATATGAAAAATGTATACAACAAAAATTAATTTTATCGGAAAAAATGTTACTGTCCCTCACATGTTCCTAAACAAAGCTAGGTTGTTCTGAGCCCCAGATCATTGAATAAGATTTGGGTAATGTTGATTCGTCACTGAATATAACATTCTACAGGTAATTGTGAGCGTTGTCGGTCTGGTTCAAAATAAACTTGCTGTGTTGCTATTCATGGTGCCACAAACAGCAAATATCTAAAACTCATAGTTACCGTACATTTAACATTTGAAATCAGTAAGGTTTCATATGGACACCCTGTATTTATTTACTTTCTGAAGTCTCGAAATATAAATTCTGAAAGTAGCATGACTTTCTTCTTACACATAATTTATCTGTAGTACATTGGAGAGGAACCCATTTAACGACTAACTCGACTTCAGTATAAAATATTTGATTTACACTCCTATAACTTTAACCAAATCAGCTCGCGACATATAACCATACAGTAATAAAGGCAGTTAATAAATCTTCTGCTATGCTTCATAAAATAAAATTAGCCTCCATTTTTCAAGCAATGGATAACAACCGACACAAGAATAAAAGTTGGCAATACTAAGTCGCTGATATTTGTGAACGATATACGAAAGAAAATTGTTCAGAAAGTATTTCAGAAAACAACTCCCGTACAAATCTAAATCACAACAAATCCACCCAAAATCCATGATACGTACAAAAAAATTCAAATCTTTGAAGGAAAAAAAAAAAAAAAAAAAAAGGATTTGTGCAATTATAGAAGTAGTTTTATATATCCCTGAAGAATTTGAAGAGCTTTAAGCATTTTCAGTATCTATTTCTATTTTTGTAAACATCATGTTGGGGAAAACGATTCAGGAATTCTTTGAATCAAACTTACATAGCAGAAGAGTTGAATTTGTTTTCCAGTTTTTTATTTACTTTTTTTATTTTTATTTGTTTATTTATTTTTTTTTTTGTTAAAGTTTTGAAGATAGCTACTTTTAGATATTTACAACATGACATTTTAGGTATTTGAGAAACATGCGATTCTTACATTCAAGTATTTATATATTACAGTGAATGCATAAAAGTTATTTAATTTACAAATGATATCAATTTCACATAATTTAAAAATGATATCAATTTCACATAATTTACAAATGATATCTTTACAAATAATTTACAAAAGATATCATTTTACAAATAATTTACAAATGATATCAATTTCTTGTAATTTACAAATGATATCAATTTCTTATAATTTACAAATGATATCAATTTAAAAATAATTTACAAATGATATCAATTTCTTATAATTTTCAAATGATATCAATTTACATATAATTTACGACTAATACCAATTTCATATAATTTGCAATAGATATCGATTATTCATTTCATGTTTTAGAGTAAAGTGTAAAGACTTTTTCTAGAAAGTAATGAAGATTCTTGTTCAATATAATTTAGAAGATCAATAGATAATATAAGCAAAATAAAATTACTGTGTTGTTATTCAAGATACCGCAAACAGCAAATCGCTAGAACACATAGTTTCCGTACAATTAACAGTTGAAATTGGGAGGTTTCATACGGACACCCTGTATTTATTTACTTTCTAGAGTCTCGAAATATAAATTCAAAAGTGGCATGAATTTCTGCTTAAGCATAATTTATCTTGCAGTACACTGGAGAGGAACCCATTTAACGACTAACTCGACTTCAGTATAAAAGATTTGATTTACACTCCTATAACTTTAACCAATTCTGCTCGCGACACATAACCATACAGTAACAATGACAGTTAATAAATCTTCTTCTATGCTTCATAAAATAAAATTAGCCTCCATTTTTCAAGCAATGGATAACAATCCAAAGAAGAAAAAGTTGGCAATACTAAGTCGAAGATATTTGTGCACGATATACAAAAGAAAATTGTTCAGAAAGTATTTCAGAAAACAACTTATCCTTTTTTTTTTTTACTTCGAAGGCGGAATTTCTTCCGTACAAATCTAAATCACAACAAATCCATTCAAAATCCATGATACGTACAAAAATTCAAATCTTTGAAGGAAGAAAAAGATTTATGCAACTGTAGAAGTAGTCTTATATATCCCTGAGAATTTGAAGAGCTTTAAGAATTTTCAGTATCTATTTCTATTTTTGTAAACAGCATGTTTGGGAAAAACGGATTCGGGAATTCTTTGAAGCAAACTTACATAGCAGAAGAGTGGAATTTGTTTTCCAGGTTTTTTATTTATATATTTTTTGTTAAAGTTTTGGAGATCGCAACTTTTGTAAATTTAATACTAACTTTAAGACATTCTAGGTATTTGAGATTCTTGCGATTCTTACATTGAAGTATTTATTTATTATAGTGAATGCATAAATGTTATTTAATTTACAAATGATATCAATTTCATATAATTTACAAATGATATTTTATATATAATTTTACAATGATATCAGATATAATTTACAAATTTCTTAATTTCATATAATTTTGATTTCAATTGATATTTAATTTATATCAATTTACATATGATTTTCAAATGATATCATATATATATTTACAAATGATATCATTTCATATAAATTACAAATGATATCAATTTCATATAATTTTCAAATGATATCAATTTATATATAATTTACAAATGATATCAGTTTCATATAATTTACAAATGTTCTTAATTTCATATAATTTACATATGATATCAATTTCATATAACTTGCAAATGATATCTATTCATTTCATGTTTTATAGTAAAGTATAAAGGTTTTTTCTAGAAAATAATAAATTGTTCTTTTTTTCAATACAAATCAGAAGCTCAATAAATATGAAAGATTAAAAAGGACTGAATATCATGAGATCATAAAGGTTTAAAAAGGAATAATTTTCGAAATTTACAATTTAATGTTTATAAATAAAGAGCCTGAATGGCCGAGTGGCCAGCGCTCTGGCGCTCGATACCACAGGTTTCGGGTTCGAGTTCCGGCGGTGCCATGGTTGTTTGTAGTGATTCGGAATCCACTTTAAAAAGTAGGTCAAGGTCTAATAGGATCGTAGAGCTTTGCGGGGGCATTGTTACCTCGCGTCCGTAGCTTATCTTCAAGTTACACGTTCTCCTGGTTAATGAAAGTGAGTACGTCTGTGCAGCCCTTGCCTTAAGGCGTCCAAGACGTCTGTGTTTGCCAGCTGCATTAGAAAGAAAAAAATTTAATAAATAATTTGATGGTTTGATTTCATATCCATTTTTGCGTTGATATATGAAAAAAAATTTTGATGAATTACAATTAAATGTTTTTGCAATGGACTATTATTGACAAAAAAAAAGATATTTAAAGCCTTCGTTTTTGAAAAATACTCCCGAGAATAACAATTGAAATTTTTAATCTTGGCTCAGTTGCAAAGTGCAACTCTGGGGAACATTAGGGCTCAGATTCAATCCGATAACAACATCGTTGTAGGCACTGTTTCAAAAACGAGAAGACTTGATGACGTTTTGGATATTCAACATCTTGCCACGTTAGTTATGGTGAGTGTTTCTAGGTTTTCTCCAATACACAAGCAAATGAGGGGTATTTCCCCTTAAAACATACTCCCGGAAGGCACTGACCTCCTTTTAAGCCTTAAATTAATTTGAAATAAATAAAAAGTTTAAAAATGTAAATAAGTGTGTATGCTTTATAGTCAAATTGACAAAGCAGAAATTAAATATATAAACTAACAAATAAATTGTTCATATTTTTATTTAAATTACTTATTTATTCAATTATTTGTGTTTGCACTAATAAGCAAAATTAAATATAAAAATCACATATAAGAATATTTAAAATAATTAATACATTAAGTAGTATATAAATGAAAACATATTTTTGCTCAACCTACAAAATATGTAATCACTCCAATATAAACAGTTTACTACGAGAAACGTATGTCAATAAAATATCAGTTACAGCAGTAATAGTGTAAAAGGATGTCTTCCATATCTTAAAAACAGCCATTTTCAACTTTTTATGGACACTTGTAGACATTTATACTTTTATAACAAAATCTATAACATCTGCCTTTCAAATTTCTATCTCATATACTATTGTAACAGCAGTGAATGCTTGCACGTTAAATTTACACTAAAAGCGCCATTTTTTCCCCTTGAAAATAGTTCCGTATGCTGATCATTAGTTGAAGAGAAAGGAAACGACGCTACTAAAACGATGATAAATGCTTCCCATTTTTCTCCCTGATATTTCCATTTTACTGTTCTTCTCTTATATATATTATTATTTTTTTTTAACTGCGAATGATTTGACTCTACAATTTCAGAAAGAAGCTGTAAAAGTATTTAAATAGGTTAAACAACACTGAAGTAATTTGCTTAAAAGGGATTTTAGAAAAATTTGGGAATGAAAGTGCATAGGAAACAAGCGACTAGAGTACTAGGGTAGTTTAAGAAAATTTATTTCTAGAAAGTGTTTCAGTAGTCGGATTCTGCGTTTAAGTGGATAATAATTCAGTCTCGTGAATTATTACTTTTGTACACAATTTAAGCGTATTTGTTTCTTTAATGCAGTGTTACGTTTCTTTTTTGATACAAAATATCGTGAAACGTGTTATTATCCCGAAAAAGGTAATCTGTGAAAAAGCAGTTGATGTATGAATATTTAAAGAATAGGTTTTTAACTTAAAAAGTAATTGTGTTTATCATAAAATACTTTTATAACATTTAAAATATAAATTTAATGTTTTTAAACAAGTCAGTGTTATACATTGTTATGCTATTGATATATATTGTTATGCTATTGATATATATTGTTGTGCTATTGTTATACATTATTATTCTACTGTTAGTTTATATTACATACGTTGTAATACATAGCATTGGAGAAGAAGTGATATAAAATAATAAAAAAAAAATTGATGTAATATAGAAAAAATTAATCGATGAAAAAGATTAAATATATGAATTTTTAAAGAAAATTTTTTAAATGTTAAAGTTTTGATTTATCATAATATACACTTCAAAAACATTTTTAGTTTTAAAACTAAGCTTAATGATTTTTAAACACGCCAGGGTCATTATACATTGTTATTCTATAATACATATGTTGTAATACAAAGTTTTCTTTGGGTAAAGAAAAGCGATGTTAAATAATATACAACATGTTGTTTCTTCGAAAAAATAAGCGATGGAAAAGCAGTTAATATATGAATTTTTAAAGAATGTTTTTTTTTTTTTTAAATGGGACAGTAATTGCATTTATTATAAAATACTTTTATAACATTTTTAGTTTTAAAAATAAGTTATATAGCATGACGTTAAAAGTAAAAGATGACCAAGTTAATGTTTCATTTTGTTGTTGTTTCTTATACAACATGTTAGGCAGCAATATTTTGAAGAGTCCAAGAGCCATTGTGGTCTCATGGAAGGTCGTTGGCAGTGGGGGCAGTTTCTGTTGTGAAACACCCGTAGATAGAAATCTGACATAGTTCGGGACGCTGAAGAAGGAGGGTAGTGCCTTTCGAGAGGACTTTTGGCACAAAATACCAGATATTTTCGTATCGTATAGGATAAAACCCAGAAAACTCCCACTAGGTAGTCCGTCTCATGAAGCAAGACGTTCAGCATCACAAACACTATCGAGTCTATTAGTTTTTTGTAACAGTGTCTACAACAAAGACGTCAATGAACTATCCTCCACCCTAATGCTACCAGCGGCCCACGTTGCGAATAATCAACGAGTCGATCTGTTTTGATTTTAAAACTCAAAATGAGTCAAATAAATTTTTTCATGAAATTAGTTTTAGATAAAACAAAATAGAATAAATATAATATGTGTGTACGCGTTATAGTCAAATAGACCTAACAGAAATCAAATTTATAAATTGTCAAATAGGTTATTCTTACTTTTTATTTGAATGCTTCTTTTATTCCTTTATTGGTATTTGTTAATAAATGATCTAATCTTGATGTTGTTTATATGTCATATTTAGATCTTGCTTATATATCAAATTAAGATATTTCTTAGATACCATATTTAATCTTGTAAGCAAGATTAAGTATGAAAGCACATATTAGAATATTTAGATATTTAATGCATTAAGTGATATGAAATTTTTTTTTTTTTTATTTAAAAAATATGTAATCACTCTATATAAATTGTTTACTACGACAAACGTATATCAATAAAACATCAGTTATAGCTGAAATATTGTAAAAGGGTGTATTCCATATCTTAAAAACAGCCATTTTCAACTTTTTATGGACACTTGTAGACATTGATACTTTTATAACAAAATCTATAACATCTGCCTTTCAAATGTTCATCTCATTTACTATTGTAACAGCAGTGAAAGCTTGTGCGTTAAATTTACATAAAAGCGCCATTTTTTTCCTTTGAAAAACATTCCATATGCTGATCATTAGTTGCAGAGAAAGGAAACGACGCCACTAAAACGATGATAAATGCCTCCCATTTAAGTGGATAATAATTCAGTCTCGTGAATTATTACTTTTTGTTCATAATTTAAGCGTATTTGTTTCTTTAATGCAGTGATGCGTTTCTTTTTTGAGAAAAAGGAGACGTGATACAAAATATCGTAAAACATGTTATTATCTCCAAAAGTTAATCGGTGAAAAAGTAGTTGATATATATTAATTTTTAAAGAATTTTTTTTTCAATTTAAAAAGTAATTGCGTTTATGATAAAATACTTCAGAAACATTGTTAGTTTTAGAATTAAATTTAATGTTACATAAAATGTTTAAAGACGTCACTGTTACATATTGTTATTCTACAATACATATGTTGTAATACATCACTTTCTTTGGGAAAAGAAGACATGATATAACATAATATGAAACATGTTATTATCTCGAAAAAATGTATAGAACGGAAAAGTTGTTTCTGATGGACTTTTTAAAGAAAATTCTTTAAATTAAATTATGATCTTATTTATCATAAAATAACTTTATAAAAAACATAACTTTTAAAGTTTTTTCAAATAGTTTAAAACCCCGATTAGTGTCACACAGGTAACATTTGCAGGAAGCGTAAAAGAAGGGCTCGGGTTTCAATCTGCTCGTGGAATCAATTGCAAACACTTTATTTCTGAATTGAGTATACCGTATGGCGAGTGTGACAACGTGTGTACAGCAACCTGCATGGACTGTGAATCTACTTGGTGAGAAGTTTTCTGGATTTTTTTCCTGGAACCCGCAAACGTGGGTATGAGTTTCCCTAAAAGTCCCCAAACAAGACAATGATCTTATCATCCTTACATGATTGTTAGTGAAATACATAAGATGAACATGAGGTCTTTTATGATACGGAAAAAACCACACTAATCAAATTTAACACTCAATAGTAATAATATGGGAACTGACGGCTGAGTGATTAGCACATATAATATTTAAAATAATTAATACAAAATATTAATGCAATAAATAAATAATCTACAAAATCATGCAATTATTCCAATGTAAATTGTTTTTAGAATTCCAAACGTATCACAATAAAATATCATTTACATTTGCAATATTGTAAAAGGATGTCTTATATATCTTAAAAACAGCCATTTCCAACATTTTATGAACACTTATACACATTGATACGTTTATAACAAAATCTATAACATCTGCCTTTCAAATTTCCATCTCATATACTATTGTAACAGCAGTGAAAGCCTACGCTTTAAATTTACATAAAAGCGTCATTTTTCCCTTGAAAAACATTCCATATGCTGATCATTAGTTGCAAAGAAAGGAATTAAAACGATGATAAATGCCTCCCATTTTTCTCCTGATATTTCCATCTCACTGTTCTTCTTTCATGTATATTATTATTATTTTTTTCTAACTGTGCATGATTTGCCTCTACAATTTTAGAAAGAATCTGTAAAAGTATTTAACTGGTTTCAACAACACTGTAGTAATTTGCTTAAAATGGAATTTAGAAAAATTAGGAAATAAATGTGCAGGGGAAACAAGCGACTAGAGTACTGGGGCAATTTAAGAAAATTTATTTCTCAGAAGTATTTCAGTAGTCGGAGTCTACGTTTAAGTGGATAATAATTCAGTCTCTTGAATTATTACTTTTGTACATAATTTAAGCGTGTTTGTTTCTTTAATACAGTGATACATTTCTTTTCTTTAAGAAAGAAAGAAGACGTGATACAAAATATCGTGCACCGTGTTATTATCTTGAAAAGTTAATCGGCAAAAAAGCAGTTGATGTATGAATCTGAAGTAAAAAGAAATTACTTTTATCATAAAGTACTTTTATCACATTTTTAGTTTTAATAATAATCTTTTATGTAAAGTTTTCAGCACATCAACGTTATACATTTTCCTTTTATATTACATGTGTTGTAATGCATCGCTATCTTTGGGAAAAAAGAAGTGATATAAAATAATATACAACATGTTGTTAACTTGAAAAAATAGTAGTATAAAAGTAGTTTATATATAAATTTTAAAAAAATATTATTTAAATTAAAAAGTAATTGTGTTTATCATAAAATCCTTTTATAGAATTTTTAATTTAAACATAATTTTAATGTTATGTAAAAGTTTTAAATACCTGACGGTTATACATTGTTATTCTATAATACAAATGCTGTAATACATACATAACTTTCTTTGAAAAAAGAAGACGTGATATAAAATAATATACAGCGTGTTATTATCTTGAAAAAATTAATCGATGAAAAAGCAGTTAATATATGAATTTTTAAAGGAAAAACGTTTTACTTAAAATATAATTGCGTTTATCATAAAATGTTTTTATAACATTTTTAGTTTTAAAAAATAAATTTAATGTTATGTAAAATGTTTAAAACACTCCAGGGATAAACATTGTTATTCTGTTATACATATATTGTAATATATCGCTTTCTTTAGGAAAAGAAGATGTGGTAAAATAATATTCAACATGTTGTTATAACGTTTGCATGTAGCTTTAAGAAAGGCTCGGGTTTGAATCTGCTGGTGGAGTATTACAATCACATAGCCCTACGCCCCATCTCATGGCTTGTAGCTATACGGTCATATTTGAATGGAACCTAGAGTTTAAAGTGAATACCGTAAAAACATCCATGTCACCGCTGGGGCACGAACCCGAAACTTGTTTTACCGAGCGCTTGCCACTCGGCCATCATGCCTCATAAGTTATGCGCTTTCTCATGAAACTAACTGTGTATTTCAAAAGATAAATTAAAATATATAAATTTTATTTATAAATTTTATAATGGCATGTGATAAAAAATATTATAAACATTAAATGGGTTGCATTAACATGTCTGAACATCAAATCACGGTTTCAGAAACGATGTGGAAAGAAACTAACAGCAAATGCCATTTTACGGCGAAATTCATAACCTAGTTAACGTTAAGGTGCTTGAAAAATGTCTCGCTGGAAAATGATGTGAATGTCTCGTCGAATGAAGCACCGCCATAAAATATCGGCGGCACAAAAGTTTGATGGGAAAGAGCTGGGGGGTAACGAAGGATGAAAGTTGGATGTCTGATTTTATCGAAGAAAAGTTCCTTTTGTGTGAGTTTCGTTTATCATTTACTTTTATTATCGAATGTTTCTTCGTTTGTTAACCTCGGTGTAGTTTATGCATTTGGAAAAATAAATCTTACTTGTATTCTGAACAGAAGAATGTCTTTTACAATTCATTGATTTTAAAGCATATTTTCAAGGGCAGCATATATTACCAGTAACATTAATTCAAATTATGAATGAAGAACTATTGCAATGGAATCATTGTTGCTTTCTAAGGTTTTTTTCTAATGCAGCTGGCTGGCAAACAGACATGGACGTCTTGGATGCCTTAAGGCAAACGCTGCACAGACGTTACTCACTTTGCATTACCCAGGGGGCGCGTGTAACTTGAAGATAAGCCACGGACGCAGAGTAACAATGCCCCCGCAGCGCTCTACGATCCTATTAGAACCGGGACCTACGGTTTAAAGTGGATTCCGAACCACTACAACTCCCATGGGGGCAAAGACGGGATTTGAACCCGATACCTGTGGGACCGAACGCCCGAGCGCTAGCCATTCGGCCATCAGGCCCCCTGTTTTCTAATGTAAAATACTTAGATTTGATGCTATTAATTCCAAAAATCTGCCTGATGACAAAGTGACTAGCGCTCTGTACCACAGGTTTCGTCTTAGAGTCTCGGCAGTGCCATAGAGGTTTGCAGTGTTTTTTGCTCTGCTTACTTTTCTTGTTTGAATATGCTTTATTTGGATTGATATTTATTATACCAAGCAAGAGTAATTAATCTAATCGTGTATGAACTGTTAGACAATGATGAAGTTCCGATTAACTTAAAACAATTGTCCTATAAATTTTAATAGAAACTCTAACTCTAAGCTATTAACCAATGGCGTTACCTGAAGAAATATCGAAATGAAGCCATTTTATTTATTTATTTATTTTTGACATATTTAATTAAAATTCCATTCAAAAATTGATTTGATCCCATATTTAATATTTCATAAATGCAACTATAAAATATAACTAAAACTGTCATTTTAAAATGTGGTTTCTATAGAAACTATGAAGATATTTAGTTGTATTAAAAATAATAAATAAAACGAGGATGGTGTATATAACTTTAAATTCATAATTTGAACTACAGCCAATCTAAATTAAACCCATTGAAAAGTTTTTTTCATGAAGTCTTTATATATATTTCCTCAAAATTCATCAGTTATAATGCACATTTGGCTATTTATCACCGTTTTAAATTCTTGCCAGTTTGAAGTTTCATTACATGTTATTTTGTCACTAAGTAATAATATATGAGGTATTAAAAACTTCGTGTAGCTTTTTCATAGATGAATTAAGCTGAACTGATAACTACTTCTCGTCACGTTTAAATGTTTAGTAAGTATTTACATATTTAATATGTGTCCTTTTGGGAAAAACATATGCTTTTTTTTTGTTTGAATGTGTCAAATGTTGTATCGGAAAAAAAAAAGAACATTTACAGGAAATATTACATTTCTGTTTAAATTGGAAAAAATGCAGCTGAAGTACATCGATTTTTCGTGGAATCTTACGGGGAACATGCATAAACTACAAAAGTGATATGAACTATTCAAAAAAAATTGATTCAAAGTGTTTAATATGAAAGACTAAGAATTCACTGAAAAGCTGAAAAAAATTACCAAACAGCTAAAACCCAGAGAAATCATTACTAAATGAACGTTTTCGATTGCTTTTGATGCTTTTCAAGCGAGCATGAAAATAAAAAAGAGCATGGTTTGATTCAATTGAAATTCCTTATTTAACATTTCATAAATGTATGATCTCACATTTCGTTAACTTTGAAAGTGGTGCAGGTCCATTTGAGATCAATATATAAATCTGTTTTAACTGATACTTTAAACACGATCACATCAAAATTTGAAAATTAAATACAAAACCCTTAAATATCCTCATATACTTATTATAAATTGGACTTACACCGCTTTCAAAGAAAAGGGCTTAATCTAAAATATGGAGGAAAGTGTCTAATAATCAGTATTTTGGTTTTGGTTTGGTAACTGTGGGAACTTGATTCGAAACCCTAGCAAGGAAACCGAATTCAAAGATACCTTGTCTATGCCATAGATTTGCACAATAAATCAAGATAAAAAATTAGAAGAATCTTTGCCGAAATCATATAAGGAGGAAAACTCGATCCTCCAGAAATGATTTCTGGGGATGTTTGTTCCAAATTGAGATAGAATGTGGAGGAAATATAAATAGTTAGCCGATGGAGCACCTTCGGTAAAGTTGAAACTGTTTGCATAGTTGCCATTCTATTGATTAATAACTTAAATACATACTATGTACTTGACAGTAGAAAATAACAATACAACATAGATTTCATTGCAACAGTTCTTCATTCTTAATTTAAATAAATGTTACGGGTAGGTACAATGATAAATAAATTGCTAAATAAATACAATCCTTTGAAAATATATGTCAAAATCAATAAATTGTAGAAGACATTCTTCTGTTATAGACGTTTCGAAAAAGACATTCTTCATGTATTGCTGTCTACCAAGTGGGATAATGAAATAAATTTAATTTTACTGGTACATACAATTCTACATATATCACTATATAGAGATATAATATATAGCAATAAATTATATAGCAATAAATTTTTTAAAAGAAACTCTTCTGTTCCAAATACAAGTAAGATTTATTTTTTTTTTTTTCAAATGCATAAACTACATCGAGGTTAACAAACGAAGAAACATTCGATAATAAAAGTAAATAATAAACGAAACTACACAAAAGCAACTTTTCCTTCCATAAAATTAGATCTCCAACTTTCATCCTTTTTTATCCCAAAGTTCTTTCACATCAAACTTTTGTGTCGCAGATATTTTATGGCGGTGCTTCATTCCAAGAGACATTCACATCATTTTCCAGCGAGACATTTTTCAAGCACCTTAGCGTTAACTAGGTTATGAATTTTTGTCTTAAAATGACATGTGCTGTTAGTTCTTTTCACATCATTTCTGAAACTGAGGTTTGATGTTCACAGATGTTAATGCAATGCTATTTAATGTTAATAATCAATTTAAGTCCAAGGCATTATGAAATTGATACAAAAACTGACCTATTTTGATTCAGCATTTGAAAATGAGTAGTTAGTTTCTTGATGATACGCATAGTTTATCGGGCCTGATTGCAGAGTGATTATAGCTCTAGCGATCGGTACCGCAGGTTTCTTCGGTTCGCGTCCATGGATAGAAATGGTTTGGAATTGTTAAAACCAAAAACATTACCCAACTTGCCATATTGTTTAAAAACAAGTTAAATTCGTATTCAATCGTAAAATAATAAGACATTTCTTTTTAACAAATGAAATGAAACAGCGAAATAAATCGCTTTTTCAACAATTTTCGCGGATATAATCAAATATTTTACAATTCAGTTAAATTCGTATATTGATAAGTAACAACATTTTACAACAAAATTAAAAGTGAGTATTAATTCAAATGGCTCTTAAGTTATGCACATTAAACAAATGTTTCACATATTTATGTAACATTATTGGGTTTATTTCCGTAAAATAACCATAACTTTTTAATCATATAAGTAAAAGTTAATGACGGATATGCGTGTGTCTTGATTCAGTGTTCTTCATGGATAAAATTGAATTGTTTCTCAAAATAAAAAGGTGATGTTTAGCTACCATATTTATTAAAATTGCAAAGACAGCACGGCGCAACACAGCACATACACACAAAATAAAGTTATATAACAAGTATTTGCTAAATCGTCTTAGAAACATATTCATTTAAGGGTCTTCCTACTCTATGCACTGCCTGGAACTTTTTACTCGACTGCGCACACTCCCTTTTTCTCTTCCACCTCTTCCATTATCGGTTCCAAAGTCTAACAGCGAAAAAAAAGAAAGAAAAAGGACGAAGACCAAAAGTCTAATGTAAGGGCCAACACGCCCTTCACAGTAGGATCTGTCAACTTTGTGTTACGAAGGCATGGTGGATCCTTACTATATAACATTTCAATTCTTTACAGTTACTGATTTCACTTGAAAAACATTTCGTTAAAGTTTTACAAATTAAGTTATGCCAACTCTAGTGTGGTAGTCATCCTTGGTACAGCTTTTGTTCCCATATTTTTAAAGTTCTTTAGAGATAAAATTATCTCTTAAAGGTCACAAAACAATATGTAAGAGTAATTGTTTAACTAACTCAAATGTAGAAGTTGCATCAGCAAATACGTAA
>BPLR01007046.1:0-29844 GCA_021605095.1 Caerostris extrusa | reverse complement strand
ATACATAGTTTGCGAGACATGACGCTCTATGAACATTTATCAAAACTAATTATAACCACATTGTGTTGTCTACATGGATATGAATAATGAGAGGAAGTAAAATGTATCACCTATCCATATTTGGATTTACTAATTGACATCTTTTCCAATTAACTAACACATGTTCTGACTCATAAAAATGTCATACAAAAAATTGGTTTTGAAAAAAAATATTAATACATTTAATTTAATAATATGAATATATTTTTGAAATAATATTCCAAATTACTACTGTCTCCAAAAAGTAAGACAGTTTCAATAAAAAATAAAAAATTTGTTTTATAATAATATATTAATTTAATAAGCGTTTTAAGTATTTGGTTCATTTCGCAGTAATAAAGCACAAAGTGATGAGTCAAATGATTTTTACTTATTGTAATCATGTCTAAAATTTTTAGTTCACAGCTATACATTATTTAACAAACAGACTTCGGAACTTTAATAAATTATTTAGCAGTACCTATTTGTTTTGTGTAATTAAAAAAAGTATTTTTTACTTATAATAAATACTGTAGGTATAATATAAATTACATAGATGGTCATCTTGCAACCAGGCTAACGGTATTAACTAAGGATGTAATCTTCTAATCTGGAATAACGTAGTAAACATTGAATAAAATATTTTTTAATATTTAAATATTTACTTTAAGGATGTAATTTTCTAGTTTGGAATAATGTAGAAAACACTGAAAAAATATTTTCTAACATTTACATATTTACTTTAAGGATGTAATCTTCTAGTCAGGAATAATGTGAAAACATTGGACAAAATATTATTTTATAATATTTAAATATTTACTTAAAAAGGATGTAATCTTCTAGTGTGGAATAATGTAAAAAACATAGAATAAAATATTTTTCTAACATTAAAATATTTACTTTAAGGATGTAATCTTCAAGTCTGGAATAAGTTCAAAAAATATTTTTTTTTTTTTTTTTATTTCCAATGGCAGATTATAATGTCAAAAATATTGAATTACATATTTTTCAACATTTAAATATTAACTTTTACTAAATTATAGCAGTATTAAGCTGCATCTTTTAATATTTCTTATAAATTTGAAAATATTTTAAATAAATTACCAAATACATTTTTAGGTAAAAATAAAATTAAAAAAAAAAAAAAAAAACATATGAAGAGGTGAGCCACGGACTCAGCAATAAGAGTCTAAATGGTGAAAAATGAAGTCTTTGAAATTCAATAAATGAAATTTTCGTCCGCTCATGATAAAAAAGAAATATAATATATCTTTGCAAAAAGTTGTTTCTTAATAAGGCAAAATATTTATTCGTTTTTCGCAGAAGATAATGATTATACATTTAAACGATCAGCTCAACAACCATTTAAAAAAAAAAAAACAAATTTCTTTTAAAAAAAAGAAAAAAAGTACGGGGAAAAAGAATATAAATTTAATTACTTTTTTGTGTTGAAGGTTTTGGACAAGAGTGTCAAACTCGATCTTGTAGGTGTCAATTTTTCTTTCAAATTATATCAGGCGGACAGAATTAAATAAAAAACTAACATGCATAAAAAAAAAAATATTTAAAGTATCCGTCAAAATGAAAATAAGATTAAAGCTAAAAATGGTTCAAGTTAAAAAAAGAAAAAGAAAAAAAAAGGACTTCAACATATTATCGGAAGGCAAAACGATATATTTTATATATATATTTGGGAAAACATGTTTTTGTTTTAAAATAGAGACCTTAAAAAATATAAGATCAAATTCATGACATACTGAACAAAATATAAAAAGATTAAAAGAAAGAAATATGATAAATACTAGAGAATGAGTGTATATACTAGTATGTATATATATATATATATATACTGGGTGATTATAATTAAAGTCCCACTTTTAAAATGCTGTCAAAAAAGAACCGCTCTTCACAATGAGTTCAAATTTGAACTGATGTTACTTGAAGAAGGGTTACGGTATGTCATCAAAAAAAAGTTTCACCAAATTTTCCCATCCAATTTGGTATGGCGCTTTCACTTGGTGGATGGGCTTTCCACTAACAGTGTTACAACTGTTGAATGACTTGGGAAGTCCTTTTTCCGTCAAAAAAACCGAAACAATCAAGCACAGCGAACACTACAGTTGGTTTAATGTGCAATTCATGATAAATACGTTGTAATGGGTGAAATATGGTTTATAAAACACAGTCTTGTGTGATGATATACCATCAAAAGTATTAGTTCTATTTAATTTTCTTGATAAATGGTTATAATGTGTTCTCTTTACAAAGACAACATTCAAATTCAACAAAAATAAGTTATAAAATATTGAAATGGGTCTCAAGAGAATATGAAATGAAGATAGTAGCATGTCAATTTTATTAATAAGTATTTGTTTCTCGGTATGCATATAAAAAGAATACAAAATCCATAACGAACATTAATTATGAAGAGATGTGTATCGAGAACAGCATTGTTCACATTATAAATTAATTTTACACACGCAAAATGAATCTAGTTAATATACCCAGTGTTTGTTTCTGGCCATTGTAGTGTGAAGGAACTGAAGCGCATAACTCAAGCATTGAAACAATGCATCATAGTTACAGCAATTATGTACAGGCGAAAAGGAAATGAAGAAGAGAGGAAATGAATTAAGCCATGAAGGCTTTCAATTGTTTCGTGAATAAGTTGCGTCTAATATAAATTACAGATTTATTTTCCTTCCTATTCAAATGCTGGAGATTCTAAGTTTAAAGTGACGAAAGATTAATTGAAGACACAATTTAAATGTTTGATTAATTGAAAAAAATAGAGTGATTGTATGCGAGTAGAGAATTTGTTCTTAAATCTGTCAAATGGAAGATACAGTTCTAATTTCGTATGAAAGTCAATGAAAAGTTATTCATTCCAATGTTAGCCTGCTATCATTATTTTAATAATCCATCATAATATCGAAAATTTTTTAATCTGTTTATTCTTTAAAATACAACATACTATATCACACTAAATAATTTTACATACATACTATACGATACATCATAATAGATAACATACTATACGATAGTAACATACTATATCATTATAGATAATTTTAACATAAAAGTGAAATAACTGCTTACTTTATTTAGCAAAATAATCTTTTAGAACTCAAAATCCATACAATCCTCAGAATTCAATAAAATAATCGTCTAAATCTTTTATTCTTTAACATATTTTGAATATTTTTCACTAAATCTAAAAACATACTTCGCAAAATTTCACATTAGAATTTAATGTAAGAACAAAACGCATAACAGAAATCTTAAATAAACAAAAAAAGAAAACAGTATCAATAAATCATATACAGGCAATAAATTATATTCACTGGCTATCGTTCAAACCTGAAAAATGGACACAGATTAAAAAATGAAAAAAACAACTATAGAATTCCAAACGATTTTATAAAAAGCAAGTGAAAAAAATTTAATAAAAAAAAAAAACACATGAAAAAAACTTAAATAAATCAATAAGAATAACTTGTAAAAGAAATTTGAAAAAAATTAACCAATAAGAATAACTCGTAAAAGAAATTTTAAAAAAATAAAAACCAATAAGAAACGTTGTACTATATTGCAGATTTATTTTCCTTCCTATTCAAATGCAGAAGATTCTAAGTTTATAGTGACGAAAGATTAATTAAAGACACAATTTTTTATATTTGATTAATGGATAAAAATAGAGTGATTGTATATGAGTAAAGAATTTACTTTTAAATCAGTCAAATGGAAGATACAGTTCTAATTTCGTATGAAAGTTAATGAAAAGTTATTCATTCCGATGTTAGCCTGCTATCATTATTTTTAATAAATCAACATAATTTCGAGAATTTTTTAATGTGTTGATTCTTAAAGTACGAAATACTATATCACTCTAAATAATTTTACATACTATATCATTATAAATAACATACTATATTATATTAACATACTATATCATAATAGATAATTTTAATATAAAAGTGAAATAACTACTTAATTTATTTAATAAAATAATCTTTTAGAATTCAGAATTCATACAATCCTCAGAATTCAATAAAATAATCGTCTAAAATCGTTTATTCTTTAACACATTTAGAATATTTTTCATTAAGTCTAAAAACATTCTTCGTAACATTTCACATTAGATCATGTAAGAACAAAACGTATAGCAGAAATCTTAAACAAACAAAAAAAAAAAAAACTGAATCAATTAATCATATTCAAGAAATAAATTATGTTCACCGGTTATCGTTCAAAACTGAAAAATGGAAACAAACAAAAAAAAAAAAAAAAAAACTATAGAATTCCAAACGATTTTATAAAAACGCACGTGAAAAGAAATTTAAATAAACCAATAAGAATAACTCGTAAAAGAAATTTTAAAAATAAACCAATAATAAACGTTGTATTATATTATGCGAGTAGAGAATTTGTTTTTAAATCTGTCAAATAGAAGAACACAGTTCTAATTTTGTATGAAAGTCAAAGAAAAGTTATTCATTCCAATTTTTGCATGTTATCATTACTTTAATAATCCAACATTACCTAAATTTTTAACTAAGAAATTTTTAATGCGCTTATTCTTTAAAGTACAAGATACTATATCACACTAGATAACATACTATATGATGATAAGATACTAGGTTACATTCAATATCATAATAGATCATTTTAACATAAAAGTGAAATAACTGCTTGCTTTATTTAGCAAAATAATCTTTATAACTCAAAATTCATACTATCTTTATAATTCATTAAAAAATAATAGTCTAAATCGTTTATTCTTTAACATATTTAGAACTTTTTCCATTAAGTCTAAAAATATTCTTCGCAACATTTCACTTTAGAATTTAATGTAAGAACAAAACGCATAACAGAAATCTTAAACAGACAAAAGGAAAGAAAACAGTATCGATAAATCATATTCAGGCAATAAATTATGTTCATCGGTTATCGTTCAAAACTGAAAAATCGAAACAGAATAAGAAATAAAAATAAAAATCTACAGAATTCCAAACGATTTTATGAAAGAAGTACGCGAAAAATAATTTAATAAAAAAAAAAAAACATGAAAGAAACTTAAATAAACCAACAAGAATAACTTGTAAAAGAAATTTTAAAAATAAATCAATAAGAAACGTTGTACTATATTACAGATTTACTTTCCTTCCATTTCAAATGCAGAAGATTCTAAGTTTACAGTGACGAAAGATTAATTAAAGACACAATTTGTCTTTTTTTCTTTTCTTTTATCTAGACAAGACAATATTTGATTAATGGAAAAAATAGAGTGATTGTATGCGAGTAAAGAATTTACTCTTAAATCTGTCAAATGGAAGATGCAGTTCTAATTTCGTATGAAAGTCAACGAAAAGTTATTCGTCCCAATGTTAGCCTGCTATCATTATTTTAATAATTTTGGAATAATCATAATTCATAATTTTGGAAATTTTTTAATGTTTATTTTTTAAGGTACAACAAACAATATTACACTAAATAAGTTTACATACTATATTATAATAGATAATATACTAGATAACAAACTATATCATAATAGATAACAAACTATATCATAATAATGAAATAACTGTTTACTTTAATTAGCAAACTAATCTTTTAGAACTCAACATTCATATAATCGTCAAAATTCATTTAAAATAATTGTCTAAATCGTTTATTTTTTAACATATTTAGAACATTTTTCTTTAGACCTAAATACATTCTTTTTCGTAACATTTCACATTAGAATTTAATGTAAAAACAAAACGCATAACAACAATCTTCAACAAACAAAAAAAAAAAAAGTATCGATAAATCATATTCAGGCAATAAATTATGTTCATCGGCTATCGCTCAAAACTGAAAAAAGGAAAGAATAAAAAAAATCTATAGAATCCCAAACGATTTTATAAAATAGCACGTGAGAGAAATTTAAATAAACCAATAAGAATAAGTTGAGAAATAAATTTTAAAAAATAGCCAATAAAAATAACTTGTAAAAAAAGAAATTAAAAAACTAAACCAATAAGAAACGTTGAAAGTGATCAAGGAAATGAAAAAACTGATCAAGGAACCATAATTTTAGGAGTAAAAATATCACTTTATTAAGGAAATTCCGCCATTTTTTATGTAACTAGTTAATGTATTATTACTCATAACTTTATATTATATTTCTTCACACTGGAGGATATTTTTGATATCACATTATTGTTTTTTTGCTCTTTTTTATTAAGAATATTCTGAGTAAAATAATTAAAGTTATTAAAAGAAGAATTATTAATTTCTGGTCAATTAATAATATATCCATAATGATGTACAAAAAAAAAACCTGGAAATTTTTTTGAAAAGCTTGAAGATATGAATCTGAATAGATATACTGTAGTAACATAAATACTACATTTTTATTTTCAATTATTATTCTCTATGCAAGTTTTTAAATTATCGATATCTTTAAAAAGTCATTTATACACTACTAACAACATATAAAAATCAAGAGACTTTTTATTGTTGCATAAATAACATAAAAAGTAAAAGATGATGAAAAGATTTTTCGATATTCCAATATAATGAGTCACAAAAAAGAAGAAAAAAATACATGAAGGTAGAACTTCGAAATACGAAACTTCGAATTCTTCAAAAAGACCCAATTTCAGCAAATCGGGTTCTGATTTTTTTTTTTTTTTTTTTACAACTTTTTGAAGCATCATGTTTTTATTTATTTTTTTATTTTTAATATAAAAATATTTGTGTATAGATTTGTATCTTCTGCATTCTAAATCAAAAATAAATTTATTTCTGAGAATCAGAAATTTATTTATGTTTGTATATATATATATATATACATATCACAACATAACCATACTTATATATATATATATATTAAAGTACCTAACTTATAAAGAAGAACCGATCGAAGTATAATTTGATAAAAAATGCCTACATTTTGTTGAAAAGAACCCTATACTATATTTTCTCTACTATTGTGCTTGCTTACAAATCTCACTAAACACAACCAAATATACCACTCTAGCAATATGGATAGATATTTTTATTTCAGAATCCAGTTGAGTATTTTGAGGTTAATATAACAGTTTCTTGCTTACAAATCGATCCTTTTTAAGTCACCGGATATTTATCACAAAAAATTATTCCATTCCATTTCCTGTTGCGTCAATGAAAAAGAAGAAGCAACAGAATATTTATCTGAATTGGTATTTTTATTTACAACAAATTCCATAAAAGCACTATGTATGATAATATTTAATTAAGTCCACGTAATACAAAATATGTGATAATATAAAGGCAAAAATATCTCCTTATTTAAAACAAAAATAATGTCGTCGTAAAAAAAAATAATGCACTTGAATTTATATTTTATTTGGTTTTGTTTATTTTTTTTTTAATGGATGTTGAAATATTGCATTTTAATTATAATTATTTTAATATGAAATAATATAAAGTTATTTTAGGACAGCATGAATAGCAATAATGCTGCTAAATCAGCCCTAAGAGCAATTTTTGAATTGTATAAAAAAAAAAGTTTCAAAGGTTTATAAAAAATTATTTGCTTTACGAACTTCAATTTGTTTTTTTGCCTTAAATTTGAACTTTATATCATTAAAAATTGGTATAGAAAATCCAGTTAGAATAAAATTAAATATGTTAAAAAATAAAAAAATAAAAAAAAATGTTAAGGCAAAAGAATTTTTAAAGCATCATAAAAGCATTTGCCATTTTAAAAGAATAAAACTCATAAATCGCTCTTTAAATTTGTTTTAAAAGGGCAATTTATGAGTAATGCTCATGTTATATAATTTTTTATTTTAAAATAAAAATTATATAGCAAAAGAATTAAAATCGAAATTTTTTTTTGGTTCATTGTACACTAAATTACATAAAATTAAAAAAATGGTAACGGTTTTTCTTAAATAAAAATTTTTAGAGAAACCAGCAAAATTATTACATATCAAAGATTCATATGTTTCCGTAAAACGAATTCCTATGCATAGGGGGAGGGAGGGAGGTACTATACGTTTCCGTTTATTAAATGAAATTCACCTTTCATTAAACAGAGTATTTTGATCAGTGATAAAATCGAAACGATGTCCATGGCGATATTGCGCACCAAATCCCCAAAAATGATTCACGGACGCATTTCATACAGGAACATAACATGAATTCCCAATGGCCCTTTTCGAAATATTTTATGCGAGACGTATTATTACGCCGGAATTCATTATACGGCCATTTAATACGGCTACCTTGTTCCACAGTGGTCATTTACTATCAAGTGCTGAAAGTATGCTACTTTCACATGCATATCCCAGCTGCATACTTAAATACGCTCCAGTTATTAGCAATTCAGGGTCCATACTTCATACAGCATACCTTTGTAGAATAAAAGAATGTTAACAATACGATTGTAGTATCCTAAATGCAAGTCAAAAGTGTTTTATTGTTCACTCTAGTAAAGGATGGTATATACATTGCATTAAAATAAAATATTATCTATACTATACTTTAATGTGAAACGTTATTCATACAGTAAACACCCAGTAATCCAGGCACGTTCATGGTGAACGATCGATTTTACAGGATGATAGAGAATCAATAGAGTTTTAACAGAAATACTGAAGCTAAATCCCTATATATAAAAAAAATTTTAAATTAAAAAAAAAAGTATATATTTAATGACCCGAGTCAATAAATGTGCGCCGCTAGTGAGCATTAGGGTCGAGGTTCAATCCGCTGGCGGCATTGTTGTAGACACTGTTTCAATGGCGACACAATTTCAGACTAGATGGCGTTTAGGATGTTTAGCCTCTTGCCTTTTGAGTCGTACTACCTGGTGGGAGTTTTCCATGTTTTTCTCCCATATGATACGCAAATACGGGATGATTCCTTCTAAAAGTCCTCCCAGAAGGCACTCCCCTCCTTCTTCGGCGACTCGAAGTCAAGTTAAACTTCTACCTACGGGTGATTCGTCACAACAGAAGCTGTCCCCTTTCCCTTCATCCATGAGTAGATTACTTATGGAATGTCCGTCCACATTGCAGGATACTGAGGATTAGACACCCACAACATATATCTGTACATAATCTATTTTTAATCTCGTTTACTTATGTTCATTTTAAAATTGTATGGTTTCTTCACCTTGAAGTAAAAGATTTGTTTTCCTTGATGAAAGATATGGCCTACTTCACGAGTAAATGTTAAAATTGAAACAAAAATCCAATTAAAGTCGAAAATGTGCTTACTTAAATTGAACCCATCATTAATTAGAACAAAGAATGGCATCCAATTACTAAAGCGATTGAGAGAAATAATCGCGTCTTAAAATCGGGCTGCATTATATCATTAGATTAATTTAAATGGGGGAAAAAAGACACAATAGAAATACCCAGTGTTCACAATTACCCATGAAATTGAAAGGCCGATAATAGGACTAATGTAATAGAATTGATAATTCATCATAGAATTAATCTACTAAGTTCTACAAATGATATAAAAACTTGATGGTAAAGGAGCATCTAAAAATTGTTTAATGAAGAAACTATATATATAAGGTACAAGGTACAAAAATAAAATATAAAATGTAAAAGAATAGTTTAAATTAAAAGTTCTACAAATAGAACAAATCGATGATAAAAGAACACCTGAAAACGATTTGGAACAAAAAATAATACAATGGAACAAAAATAAAATATTAAATGTAAAAGAATAGTTTAAGTAAAGTTCTACAAATAGTACAATAATTCGATGATAAAAGAACATCTGAAAATGATTTGGGGAGGAAATTATACAATGGTAAAAAAATAAAATATTAAATGTAAAAGAACAGTTCAATTTAAAGTTCTACAAATATTAATAAAAAACATTTGAATACGATTTGGAACACAATTATACAATGGAACAACAATTCAATGATAAAAAGAACATCTGAAAACGATTTGGGAAGGAAATTATACAGTCGTACAAAAATAAATTATTAAATGTAAAAGAATAGTTTAAGTTGAGTTATGCAAATAATATGACAAATCGATGATAAAAGAACATCTGAAAATGATTTGGAACAAAATAATACTATGGAAAAAAAAATAAAATATTAAATGAAAAAGAATAGTTTAAAAGTTCAACAAATAGTACAATAAATCGATGATAAAAGAACATTTGAAAACGATTTGGGAGGAAATTATGTACAAAAATAAAATATTAAATGTAAGAGAACAGTTCAATTTAAAGTTCTAAAAAAATATTACAATTCGATGATAAAAGAACATCTGAACATTTGGGAAGGAAATTATACAGTCGCACAAAAATAAATTATTAAATGTAAGAGAATAGTATTTATATTACAATTTGATGAGAAAACATCTGAATACGATTTGGAACAAAATTATACTTCGATGATAAAAGAACATCTGAAAACGATTTGGAAAGGAAATTATACAGTCGTACAAAAATAAAATATTAAATGTAAGAGAACAGTAATTTAAAGTTCTAAAATATTATAATTCGATGATAAAAGAATATCTGAAAACGATTTGGGAAGGAAATTATACAGTCGTACAAAATAAATTATTAAATGTAAAAGAATGGTTTAAGTTGAGTTATGCAAATAGTACGACAAATCGATGATAAAAAGAACATCTGAAAAATTTTTGGGAATACTATGGAAAAAAATAAAATATAAATGAAAAAGAATAGTTTAAAAAAGTTTCAACAAATAGTACAATAAATCGATGATAAAAGAACATTTGAAAACGATTTGGGAGTTCAAAAATTTAAATGTAGTTCAATTTAAAGTTCTAAAAAATATTACAATTCGATGATAAAAAGAACATCTGAAAACGATTTGGGAAGGAAATTATACAGTCGCACAAAAATAAATTATTAAATGTAAGAGAATAGTTTAATTTAAAGTTCTACAAATATTACAATTCGATGAGAGAAAACATCTGAATACGATTTGGAACAAAATTATACAATGGAACAACAATTCGATGATAAAAGAACATCTGAAAACGATTTGGAAAGGAAATTATACTGTCGTACAAAAATAAAATATTAAATGTAAGAGAACAGTTCAATTTAAAGTTCTACAAATATTATAATTCGATGATAAAAAGAATATCTGAAAACGATTTGGGAAGGAAATTATACAGTCGTACAAAAATAAATTATTAAATGTAAAGAATAGTTTAAGTTGAGTTATGCAAATAGTACGACAAATCGATGATAAAAGAGAACATCTGAAAATGATTTGGAACAAAATAATACTATGGAAAAAAAATAAAATATTAAATGAAAAAGAATAGTTTAAGTAAAGTTCAACAAATAGTACAATAAATCGATGATAAAAAGAACATCTGAAAACGATTTGGGGAGGAAATTATACAATAGTAAAAAAAATAATATATTAAGTGTAAGAGAATAGTTTCAATTAAAGTTCTATAAATAGTACAGCAATTCAATGATAAAAGAACATCTGAAAATGATTTTTTGGAGGAGGGGCGGGGGGGGATTATACAATGACACAAAAATAAAATACAAAGTGCAAGTAAACGGCTTAAATTTAGAGGGGTATAATGAAACATAATACTCTGGAGACTCTAAAAAAAGGAATATTTATTTGGATAAAAAAAATATTTTCATAACACGCGTCTATTAAGAAACAAAACTGCAAATTAGTTCCCGCAAAAATCTTGAAATATAAAAGGATTAAAACTCACGACAAAAGTTTTTAAAAATTAAATTTCTTGAAAAAGATTAATAAATTGTAGTAGTTGAAGATCAAAAATTAATCCAAAAAAATCTTTTTTCCAGTTTTTGTAAGATTACTGAAAGAATGTATCAGTTACTGGAGAAATAATTTTGTATATTTGACACAAGCAAGATTTATTCAGTTTCTTTTGGGTGAAATAGTTTTAGATGAAATAGTAATAAGGTACAGCATTAAAAATAAGAAAAAACTTTTTCCCATAGATATGTATTTTGGATGAAATAATAATAAGATACAACATTATAAATAAGGAAAATTTATTCCCGTAGAGATGAATTTTGGATGAAATAATAAGGTAAACCATTATAAATAAGGAAAATTTCTTCCCATAGAGATGCATTTTGGATAAAATAATAATAAGGTATAGCACTACAATAAAAGGTGCAAGCTAATTTAAATAAAAACAATGTATATGTTTTACAAATCAAATTCAATTTTTTACACATCAAATTAAGATTTATCAAAATCACGATTTTTATTTATAGTCACTCAAAAAAAAATATTGGAACACGTAGCATATATAATAATATGTAAAGCTATTTATAGAAATATTAATCACATTAACACCAAAACAAAATTAAAACAAGAAATGGTTTAACAATTGGTATAAATATATATAAGGCAATTTTTAAAACTATTTTTAAAATTATAGTTTGATCAAATCTTTTAAATATAATTTAAACGCAAGAAGTTGTCAAATAAGTATTAGGAACAATTTTGAAATGAGAAATTTAAGAAATATGCAGCTCCTCAATAAAAATTTAATTAATCGACACTTTTTTTAGACTATAGTTTTAGAAATTAAATATCAGCAGAAAAAGATTGCGCATGGAGCAATGCCAAGAAACAAACATATTTCGGTTGATGTGCGAAATCTACTAATAAGCCATTTTAAAAATAGAAAATCATTTCATTGTATGGAACAAATCTTGAATGTCAGTAAGTCAACTGTTTTAATATTATTCGCAGGTTAAAAAAATAGTGTTGGAAACAAGCAAAAGTCAAGGTATCCAAGAACATATAGAGAACGTGAAAACAAGTTGATTGTGAGACAAGTTCCCACTAATCAAAAACACATAAGTATTATGGCAGAGTACCTCGAAGAAAGCCCTACATCAGCAAAGCAAATCGAAAAGCTATACTGACATTTGCTGAAATGTGAGTAAAAGCAGCCAACAGACTTTTTGTAAAATGCCATTTTGTGGATGAAAAGCAAATAAACATTTTTGTATCGGATGGCAAGTATTTGCGTGTATCATGCATACAGTTATATATTGTTTGTTCGTTTCTTATCCCATTTGGTAGACAGCAACATCTGGAGTAAGTCAAGAACCCATGTGGTCTCACGGAAGAAGGGAAAGCGGGTGAGGGGCAACTTCTGTTATGACGGAGCAACCGGTAGGTAGAAATCTGACTCCATGACGCTGACATTTTACCGGGTAGGGTTGTCAGCCCTACGCCCAAAGCTCTGCAGATATTAGACCGGGACCAACCTCTTAAAGTGAATTATGAACTATTCAACATCCATGGCACCGCCGAGATCAAACCCGAAAACTTGTAGCACTGGGCGTCAAAATGAATATATGACTTAATTTTTATTGGTAAGAAAATACTTTACGCTCTCCTTCAACATATTCCTGCAAGTTTTGAGAAGAACTGAATTAAGTGTTTTAACCACTAAATTGAGTCATTTGATAACTAAATTTAATCAACAATCTATTCTTGCTTTCGTTTGTGTTCAGTTGTGTTGAAATAAAGCAAAGCGATAGTTATTGCCTCACTGATACCCAAAAGCATGTGGGTAATTACCCAATTGAAACAAGCTTGAAAATATGATTTCATTCTAGTATTACATGTTCATTTATATTTTTAGGTCAGTAGGTGCTTTATATCAAGCAATAAATTTTCATAATCTTTTTCATAAATAACAAATTACGGCATTTCATTGTCACTGCGACATAAACAAAATATTTCCGCGAATTTTCTGTCACTGTGTAGAGGGCAATCAGAAATGAAATTTTAAATTGATTGATGGAAATGTAGAAAAAAAAAATTCAGATATACGATTTAATTTATAAAAGATATATGCATACATTTATAATAAATATTAGCAAATTATTCCAACATCCATGGCACTGCCAGGTTTCGAACCCCAAACCAGTGGCACCGAGCGCCAGTCCCTCGGCCTATACCAGTGATCGAACCCTACAGTTATATATTGTATGCTATATATTTACACGTGTATTGTATTATATATTTGCGTGTAGTATTGTATATAATGTTATATTATAACGTGTATTGTGTATATTGTTATATTTTTGCATGTATTGTATATATTGAATTCCTTTCTTTGAAAAGCTTTCAAAGGTAAAAATATGAAAAAAATCCAGTTGTAGCGCTTTTGCAAATAAATCAATAATAAGATTCTTGCTGTTTAAAAGAAACAGTCCTACGGTAATTTAATACATATCTCCAGGTTTCCTCTTTTCTGAAATATAATAAACCTTTACTTCTCGAGAACTGTGATCAAAGGTTTTAACTCGAATCTTTTGATTTGATTTGGAAGATATTTGAACAAAAAAACCAAAAACTTAAAATTTATTCTGTATTTTCTCTTTTTTTATCAGGACAGCAGAAATGTTTTTTTTAGTATGCATTACATCTTCAAAAGAAAATTGAATTATCTTTTCTTTGTTTCGCTTTTTGCTCGCCGTAGTATACCACCGGCAAAGGACAGTAAATTGAAGATATAAAAGCAGAAATCGCATCCATGTTTTTCACGCAGAGGATAAGAGGCTTAAATTTTTTGATTATTGCGCAACTGCAAATAATACAAAGTTTTTTTTTCTTTCTTTAATAAGAACATCTAAAACCTTAACCACATTTTCTTTTAAAAAGAAAGAGAAAAAAAAAAAAAAATTCTCGCCATTTATTTATCTTGTATTTATTTTACGAAATATTTTTTTATCATTAATCATAATATTTATGTAAGCCCCACACAGAATTTTTATTTTGAAAGGAACACATTTAAATTTAATCAAAGTGATTGTAGAAGCACATAGCGGCTATCTTATTCTTTAAAGTAACCAAGTAATAAAAACAAAACAAAAAATCCTATTTTGAAAAACTATTTGTATTTCAATAAAAATATTGCTCTTTCTTATATTTTATTTACATTCAATACAGAAATAAATTTTTACAAAAAATAAATAAATAAAAATAAGACAAAAAAAATATATAATTAAAAGAATTGTAATCAGCTGGGCCGTTATGCAGATTACCCATAAAATTTAAATTTTAATGTAAGAACAAAACGCATAGCAGCCATGTTAAAAAATTGAAAGAAAAAAAAAAAAAAACTAGAATTCCAAACGATTTTTTTTTCTTGAAAAATCTCTTTTTCATTTGGAAATAAAATTGTTTTTGCTTTCATCAAAAGATCTTTTAAAATAAACTTTATATTAATGTTTCTTTTGAATAAATATTTTATTAAATTACTTAATAAGTAATGAATAAAAATAATTATATGTTAATAATAAATAAATGTTATTATGTTAAAAAAAAAATGCTAGTGAAAGAAATTTAAAATCAAAATTGAAAGTGATCAAGGACTTGAAAAATCATGCTCCCCAAAACAATACCTATAAATTTTATGAGTATAAATTATATATCGAGAACTTTTCTACTAGCAATGTTGATAGGGATAGGAACTAAGAGCTTTTAGGGGTCATTGCCACGCATTTGCGTGTCCTATGAGATATCTGAAAAAGTTCGTTGTGTTCGAAGTGGGGTTTTGGTTCAGTTTGTAACTTTACAGTCATTTTGTGCACACTCTGGGCTAATTAGACCGGGACTTACAGACAGTTTAACGTGGATTCGAACCATTTACAAACATCCATGACACCGCCAGGATTCGAACCTGAAGCCTGTGGTACAAAAGGCCAAAGCGCTAGCCAATTGGCCACCAGGCCGCTATTCCAAATCAGGGGATTCGATCGCTTCATTCTTGATGATACTCGTTCCAAATCACGATGGCAAAATGGGAAAGAAAAAGTGGCTTCTGAATAACTCTAAATATGCCATACATCTACTTCAGAGCCAGAACGGCAGGGAATAATGTATGAAGTTTCCAAGCCAAAATTGCCAGGTCCAAAACTCGATAAGCAATACAGAATCGAAAACTGATGTTGGACACTATAAATTAATAGGAGAGCCATTAGACTAGAATAAGCGTCTCCAAACAGCGACCCGGGAATAGCTTATTATTGCTGTAATAAGTTGGATAAAAAAAAAACACCGAATGATAATAACTCGGTTTTTATTTATTTGCTAGGTAAAGTTTAATGACAAGCATAATATGCAGAAAATTTAACTTAAGCATAACAACTAACAAAAAAATTGAAATGAATCCCATTAACATTATAAACTAGTGTAAATACCACGGTATCCTCGGTAGTTATGCTGGGGTAAAGCGTATCGTATATGTATGTATATCAATGTTTGGAATGTATATATACTGAATCAAACATATGATTTTTATCCCGAAAATCCCTCAGGAACGGAAAAGCTAAATGAAAGCGAATGAAACCGCGGGGTATCCACTTGTAAAAAAATACTAATGAAATTTATGCAAATGGGATTTTCACTGACAATAGTTTGTAGTTATGGATCAATTATACTTGTACCAATTATTAAAAGCGATTGTAGTAATTGAACCAGCGAATTTAGCAAGCGTATGCTCATTCAGAGCGTGTACTCGGCGATTAGTCTAGAAATTATAGATAATGGCTGAAAAATGAAAACTGTTTTGGCCCTTGGTACTTACTGGAGTAAACAATGTGGCCCTAAGGTTGGAAAGTTTGGAGACCCCTGGACTAGAAGAAGAGAAGAGGAAGGTGTCAACACCCAGATGCCACCCTTGAGGAGATTTGTTCTAATTGCTGGCGGCACAAATTCATTCCCCCTCGGGGAGCCTGTAACCCCTAGAGGGCGCGTCCCCAGGTGGCAGATAGGGGGGATGCCTTCATCGGCCTCCGATGGGTGGTAGGAGGTAAATAAAATACCTTCCGCGGACCAACAGGTAGAAGTATAACCTTCCGAGGCCCTGGCAAATTTTTCCATGGATTGTGATATATCGAAATCTAGTCTTGATGTTACCGCGTCCGGGGTAGCCGACGCGACGCGACCTGCAGTCCGGGGACACGTCGACAAATATGCTACGAGGACAATCAACTTCTTACTATAATTCATCATAACTTTAAGAAGCCACTCATCACGGACTTCAACTGCCCTAGGAAGCTGACATCAGTTATTAGCAGACTCAGAACTAATCATTACAGAGGGATGAAGATTCTCCCAGACAAGACCAGGGAATACATCCCCTGCAGAAATTGCACCAACGCTTTCCTAACACCTAAGCGCATTCTGGAGTGCCCAGCACTCACTCCCATGTTTTTGCAATTGGGTAGGGTGCCAATCGAGGCCAACTTAAGAGAAGTCCTGTATAGTGAAGCGGCGCCATTGCTAGCGGCCACTATCGTGAAGACTTTTGACTTGATCTAACATTGATAATTATATTTTAAAACCATGGACATCCACACCACATGATCCATCATCTCATTTGGTGAGGTGCAGCAAAAGTACATATCTATATATACAGACGAACGACAACAGGCCAAAATGCCCTGAATTTGAAAATATTGATATTTTTTCTCCATAAACATAACCAAAATAAATTATATACGTGATACTTAATAACGCCAGGCATTGCCGGGTAATACTCTACCAGTGTTAATAAAACACGAAAATATTTTATTGCTTTTACTCGACACAACTTGCTTGTTTATAGCTTTATTGATGTGGCCTACTCGTCATTAATCAAGTTTCTTAATGCACCCCCTAGAGGTACACGTAACCCACGTTGAGAAATAAATTGTGAGAGGAACAGGTTCTAATCTTGTGTAAGCAACAAGAAAAACATTCCACTGACCGATAATGAACGAGATCTTTACTGCAAGCGAAAATACTTACATACATAAAAGGAATTTCACAGTAACTACTGTGAGAGAAAAAAATATATTACTGTGATGTCTCCAAGATGACAAAAAGATTTATTTTGAGCAATATGTTAGCAATATTTCAGTAACAGAAAGGAATGATAAATGAAAAAGAAGTAAAAAGGACAGAAAAGAAGTAAAAGATGAAAAGATATAAAAAGACAAATAAAATCCTATCAAACAGTATTCTTTTCTTCCCACGCACACACACACAAAAAAAAAAATTTCTTTTAAAAAAGCAAATTTAAATAAATGTTTGACAATGACATTGTAAATAGAAAATATATAACAACAATAAATGTGGTATTTTGGTTATTCAGCATGTAAACAGTTAATCGTATTTATTTTAATTATAAAATATCAAATCCTAATCTCAATTGTATAATAAATTTAAATAAACAATTTGACAATAAGCTGGTATTTAAAATGAAACTTAGTTTTACCCCATTCAAGATTCAATTAAAATTTAAATAATTTAAAAACCCAATCTAAAGAATTCTTCACAAAAAAATTTATTTTAATAAAGTAATTATTTGTCTAAAACTGTTAAATACTTCCTTGTAATAGTTTTGATTTCAAACTTGTAAAAAAATGCAAAAAAAAAAGAAATATTTTAAAGTATATGCAAATAAGAGATTTAAAAATAAACAGAAAACAACGTATACATGTTTAAAAATAACAAAGCAGTATTTTTTTAAAAAAAAAAAAAGCATTCTTAAATCAATGTTTATTTAAACAACAAATATAAAGAAATTGTAATGAAAAGGAGAGATATTCTGAAGTATCATCTAAAAGTAAATAACTGCTACAATAAATTGTTTATTTTGTTTCAAAGTCATTTTTCTTTTCCACAGAAGTTTCTAGAATAATTTTCTATTTTAATTGTTCTTATTCTCAATTTTAAGAACAGTTAAAATAGAACATTATTGACGTAACAACAAACGATTATTTCGACGATAATTTACATTTCTCTTTTAAAGTCAATTTAACCTTCAAACGATATTCCATTTTCAAATTGGAAAACAATAATTTAAAATAACAAAAATTAATTCAGCACAAAAAAATTGTTTTTATGATAAACAAGTTTCATTTCGTGTTCAAATTAAAAGGTGTCTATTAACATTTTTAAAAACAAAAACTTAACATAAAAATACCAAAAAAAATCACATAACATTTCTAATTAACAATAATTTTTATCAGTGTCAAAAACAGTGAGTAACGATCTTAATTAATGCAAAAAAAAGAAAAAAAAAAAAAAGCTTTTTCATTAATGTAAAGAAGTCAGACAATTTCAGCAAAAAAAAAAAATGAAATAATTTGTGAAAAAAAATGGCGTTTCGTGTTGTACAATATTGATCTTGGTTAATCTTAATTAAATAAAGCAATGCATGTAGCATTAAAGTAAAAAATAAAAAAAAATATTAACGAATTAAACAGTAATCCTTCTAAATTAATTAAACTGTTTAATAAAATATTTTGATTCCAAAATTAAAAACAGTGGGATGCTTTTATCTAAATTAAAAATTGAAAGCTATATATTGAATTTAGGGAATATGAGTTTTCCAGTGTATTTTAAATGAACAGAAAAAACAATTTTTATAATTAATCATTCGAGTTAAATGTAACTTATAGAATTATATACGTCTGGAATGCATATCAGTGAATTATAACATTTATGAATGTCGTAAAAATAAATAATAACAATAATGAAACAAGTATACAAATAAGTTACTTTGAAATCATACTAAAGTCCACATGAATAAAATTTCTAGATCTAATAAATACTTCAACACTAAATGAATACAAATAATCTGCATAAACTAGTTCATTTGTTTATACAATTACAGTAAATTTATATGTTTAAATAACATTATTTGTCCTATTTAAAATCTATCATTTATCTGAAAATAAAAAAAAAGAATTCCATAAATATTAATTAGTAGGATAAAATTTTAAATTTATTTTTCTAAACATGAACTTAAAATAGAACAATCTTATCGTAAAAATAAACATAATTATTACGGCTGGAATTTTGAGATTCAAATAACAATTAAATACATAGCAGAGGCAATTAAAATAAATCCGATGATATTTATACGATAAATTGTTCTTACATTTTACGTAGGGGTAATGATTCTTTTAAAAATAATGATTTCGTTAAATAAGCAGATTAAAATATCTACTCGAACATAAATCGTTCGTAGATAAACAAACTATTATTTCCAAATCTTTAAACAAACATTCTTATAACGATTCTATTATTCGAAAGCTAATACCCTTAATTAGTTTCTGAATCAATAAACTGTTTGCGGTATTCAAATAATAATATTTTCATTCAATTAAATATATTTTAAAAAATTGCAAATATAATAAGTAAAATAATTATAGTTAGCGAAGATCAACTTTTCAATTGATAAAAAAAAATATTATCTAAGCACTAAATTTAACCCCAAATTTATGAGTTAATTAAAATTTAAAGATGGATATATCTGGAATGCACTATAAAATTAGCTATAAGGAAAAATATATTGATGTGGATGTTATTTGGAACAAAAGATAATACTTTGTTTTCGTGTGTACTATTTTTTGATGAATGTTAATTAATTTCAAGCATTAGCGGAAAAATAATGTTAAAACATTATTGGTTAATCGATTAGATAATTTACTTTTTCTGAGTTAATTACTTATGAAGCTCATTTATTAGCTACATTTTCAATAATATCAGTTTTGTGCCAAATGCAACATTGTTTAATCGATTTGTTTTCGATGAATTAATTAGTATAATGAATCGATACTATTATTACACACGCTTTGCATTTACGAATCGTATCGATGTGCAACTTGCAAATTCTTGAAAAAAAAATTTTATTTCTGCTTACTTCACTTCATTTTTAAACGATTTTAAACAAGAATTTAATATAAATCGCACTCGAGCTGTTCGTTTGGATATCGGAAAAAGTATTAGTTCAATTTTTAAAAATAAATAAAAAATATCAGAAACTGAAATTTGAAATTCCAGCACTCTATAATGGTACAAAAAAGAAGAAAAAAATCCTTTGCTTTAATTAAGGAAATTAATTTAACAACTATTGCTGAAAATCTGTAAAAAAAAAAAAAGACATTTCCCTGAAATTAGTAAAACGATTAAAAAACAACGTTTTACTGTACATGCACATAGGTGTCTGCACATAGGCACTTGCAATATTTTTGAAACTTATTAGCTACAGATTTTTTTAACTCGTGTTATAATATCATTACATAACAAAGTACGTTATCTCTTAAAATTAAAAAATAATTTTTCATACTAAAAATGTTTCATTATTTGTTCTATTACAATAAAATAAAGACTGCTTTAGACAGGTATTTGTTATATAGTAATTGCTTAATTTGTTTATAATAAAAACAACATCTTATTTATGATGAACATAAATAAAATGATAAAAATTATTTGGAAAACTGAGTTTAAAATGAAATTTAAATGAATTTACTTTCTTTTGGAACACCGAAAAATTATTCTCGACTAAAACTAAAAGGCTTGGTACAAAGAAACTTTTCCAAAACATTTCAAATTGTTGGAATAGTTGCCGTAAATAAACAAACATTATTGTCATTTCAGGAAAGTTTTGTCAACATTTTCAGGGAAAAACACCCAATGAAAACACCATTATTTAATTAACATCAGTGGAATTAATCTTTTCCGAAACAAATAAACCCTTCTCAAAATTACGGTTTTATTATGTTAGTAATTGTACATATGTACATTTAAAAGCATATAACGTCTAAATATGCATTTTTCTGTGAGTTACGATGTACTGGTATACGCAAAGATGTATATTTAAATACGTTAATTTGTATTTTTTCAGCAACCATGATTATATAGGGAGTAAACACACACATACATATACATACATAATCAAACAGTGCATATTTACATATTTGTACAGGTATGTATGTGCGCATCTATATATATGTGGATATATAACAAAAAGTGCATATTGTGTATGTGTATGCAGGTATGTATATATGTATGTATGTATGTATTCATGCATGTGTGTATATATATAATGGTGTAAGTATATGTTTGTAAGAGTGAATGAGTGTATATATGTATGTGCGTATTTTGAGTATGCATACATTTGGATTGTGTTTGTATATGTATTCGTATAAATTTGTGCATTTGATTGAATGAGGATATGTATATTTGCTTGTATGCATGTTTATATGTTTGAGCAGGTGCAACTGTGCTTCATGTGTATGTATGTTTGTACGATAGTGTGTTGAACACATTCTGAGTTTCTGTGTGTATGTATGTGCTTGCATGTGCATATTTATATATATTCATAAAAAATATATATAAATATGCATATAAATATACCATAAAAAGGTATATGCATGTGCATATACGTATATATGTTTATATAGTTGCATGCATATGTATTCGTGTTTTGGAGAGCAACTTTATAACTTGCCTGCATACGAAAAATAGCAAAAAACGGAGCGGAAATGGCTTATGATAGTAAGGCACGCATGGCTGTTTGATTTTCCTGCCACACGCTGAATTGAATTTAAGCTATTATTTGATCATTCATTGTAAACATTTAGAACAGGAATGCGCAAATTGCTGCTTGCCGTTGCTTCTCTAGCGACCCACCCTTCTCATCCTAATTTAATTTTTAAAAAATCATAAGATAAATAAATTTTTTAAAAAGCATCCAGTTTTGAATGAAGGTTTGAAAACATGGAAATATGATCCGACTATAACTCTAGATCCGACTCTAGTATACACTGAAGTGACAAAAGTCATGGGATACCTCTTAATATCGTGTCGGCCCTCCTTTCGCCCGGCGAAGTGCAGCAACTCGACGTGGCATGGACTCATTCGTTGGAAGTCTTCTGCGGGAATATTGAGCCATGCTGTCTCGATAGACGTCCATAATTGTGAAAGCGTTGATGGTGCAGGATTTTGGGCACGAACAGACCTCGATGATGTCCCATAAATGCTCGATTGTATTCATATCGGGCGATCTAAGATCATTCGTTGGAATTGTCCAGAATGTTCTTCAAACCAATCGCGAACAGTTGTGGCCCGTGACATGGCGCATTGTCATCCATAAAATCCCATCGTTGTTTGGGTACATGAAGTCCATGAATGGCTGCAAGTGATCTCCAAGTAGCTGAACATAAGCATTTCCAGTCAATGTTCGGTCCACTCACCCAACAGAGGACCAAGTCCATGCCATGAAAAAGCAGCCCACACCATTACGGAGCCACCACCAGATTGAACAGTGCCTTGCTGACAGTTTGGGTCCTTGGCCTCGTGGGGTCTGCGCCACCTCGAACCCTACCATCAGCTCTTACCAACTGAAATCGTTACTCATCGGACCAGGCCACGTTTTCCATTCATCTTAGATATGCTCAGGTGCCCAAGTCGCTGCAAATGTCGTTCTGTCAGTAAAGAGCACTCGAGCCTTCTGCTGGAATAGCCAAGAAGCCAAATTTCTCCGCACAGTTCTAACAGACCCACCCCCACATTGATTTCTGCGGTTATTTGACGCAGTGTTGCTTGTCTGTTAATTTACTCTTTACATCGCCCGGTCTCGGTCGTTAAGTGCAGGCGGTCGACCACTGCGCTGTCCATGTGGTGGGATGTTAGCATTTCATACTCTCGGCATCTTGAAATATCTGGGAATGTTGAATTCCCTAACGATTTCCGAAATGGCATGACCCATGCGTCTAGCTCAACTTTGCGTTCAATCTGAATTCCCGTCGTGCGGTCATCATCACGAAAACCTCTTCACATGAATAACTTGAACAGAAATGAAAGCTCTGCGAAAGCACTGCGCATTTAACCTGTTCTACGCGATGCTACTGCCATCTGAAAATTTGCATATTGCTATCCCATGACTTTTGTCACTTCAGTGTATATACTAATGTAAATTAAGAAAACTTTTTATCAGTAACAGGGTTAGCCTGAATGGGACGGGATGTGGATTTTTGTAAGCTATTTATTATGTATTTATTTCTTATTCTAACAACAACAGTTTCCTACGTTGGCTATCAAAGATATTAGCCATTAACGAAGTATTGATTGCGTATATTATGGGACTGCTGAAAGTATATTCCATTTAAAAATGGGACTAAAAATAGCTATGGTTATTGCAAAGATAATATGTACTATTACAAACATATTTGGATCACTATTATAGATAGAATGCTTTTTAATTCCATTTTTTAGAGGTATTCGTGAGCAAACAATCGAAAAGATTAGCAATCAACAGATGGCATTTAGAATCAACAACATTATTTGATTATTCGTATTGAAATATTGTTAAGCTATGATAGACGTTTAACGCTTAACGTTATATACGCTTAATAGACTTTAAAAAGTCAATTCTTTACACTCGATATAATTATTGTACAATGCACAGTAATCTTGTCATCAATTTTGATTTTGATAACACAATCTTGAATATGGGCCTGATGATCAAGTGTCTGGCGCTTGATGCCACGGGTTTCGAGTTCGAGAACGGAGTTGCAATGGATGTTTGTAGTGGTTCGGAATCCATTTTAAACAATAGATCCCGGTCCTAATATGACTGTTAGACATAGGGCTGTCAACCTTACCCCGTAAAAATAAAACGTCTCATGTTTCGGAATCTGCCAGTAGGCAAAAGGCCCACCATGAAGCTGTTGCGCCAATTTAGAATATTTTTAAATATCATTGAATGTTAAATAAATATTAGTCTGTTTAATAACATGTTTTATATAATTGAAATAAAGGTTCTTTTTTAAAGGTGTTTTCTAGAGCAGATTCGTTCGTGACGTAACAAATGAAGTAGTCAAATAAGTCATGCCCTGCACAAGTTGCAACAATCTAAGATAATACTAATTTGCGATTTAAAAAGAGTATACTAAAAAAATTTCATTAAAATATAATTTTTTCATACACTCCCTAGAAAGACGCTTTACAAAAGACACAGAGAAATGAATGACACATCGCTACAGCCAGAGTAAACACAAAAAAAAAGATTTTCAAAGATTTCAAAATTTACTTTTAAAAAGGCTATTTTTATACATATTTTTTCGGAACGATTGACGTACGAGAATATAAAACAATAATTTTAGAAAACCATCTTTAAAAAACAACAACAACAAAAAAAAAAAAATAATAATAAAAAAACGACAGTCTCTATTTTCCATGAAGAAGCTAAAAGGCAATAAATTTACCATTTACTAAAATTGATGGTAGTATTCAAAAATAAGGAAGAAAAAAAAATAAAAAAGACGATTTTCTCATCATCTTCTGCTGGTAACACTGAAAAGAAGAGAAGTGAAGAAACATTCAGGAATCGTTCGAATGGAATAAAATGGAAGAAGGGAAGGAAGGACTACTCCAAAAGATGAAATTTTGATAGGATACATCCCCAGGGGTGTTATAAATAATATTCAGGAAACATTCCCGGAAAAATTGACAGCAACAAACTACAAACATTTTTATCAAGGTGCGTGAAACCTCTACTTGGTGTTTTCAGATGATTTATTTTTAATATTTTTTTTTTTTTTTTTTTTTTAGAATGTCGAAAACGCGTTTCGGTAGTTAAGGGAATACGTATATAAAATGAATTATTCATGGAGTCTTAAATCAACGGCAAACGCGCGTGAGACGTTTGAAATTTATTTTAACTTATACGGACATTAGAGGAAGTTTTAAAGCGACGCAGAAGAAAATTTTCGAGATTTGATGATGGCTTCAAAAGACCATTAGAGAAAAGTTGTTAGGGAATTCATTCGCTTCATACAAAATTTAAAAGAAACAAAAAAGTTTGTATTATTATAAATAACTCTTTCAATTTAAATCACAGTGGTGTTCATAAATATAGTTGAAGGAAAATTTTTCAAAAGCTGGAGAAAATAATTTTATTATTCTGCTTTATGAAGAAAAATAAACTAATAAACTATATAAAAATATTTTAATAAACTATATAAAAATGAAATTCATATAAAAACCTTGATGGGATTAAATAGCTATCTTTGAGTATAATACAAAGGGAAATTCATGCAAAAAAAAAATGTAAAACCTAAATAAAAAACACTCAATATTAACTTTATTCTATTTAATTTACAGACCCCGACTCGTAGCTCAATAAACTCAATACGTGTAGTTTGAAGATACGCTACAGATGCGAGTAACACTACTCCCACAACGTTCTACAATCATATTAAACCGGGACCTACGGTTTGAGGTGGATTCTGAACCACTACAAACATCCATGGCCCTACCTGGGACTCGAATCTAAAACCTGTGGTACCGCGCACCAGAGAGGTGGCCACTCGACCATCAGGCCCTCATTAATATCTTGATAAACAGATTTTTAACGAGCAATTTTGCATTCTAGATGATCTTGGATGTTGGTAAATTTTATTTTATTTATTTATTTTTTGGCACCAAAGTGGCTTTACACCACAAATGATTTCCGCATATTTACTTCGCTCTGACTACGTTTTCTGAGTTTGATTTAAACTTCTGTATTACCAGGATTCGAGAATTCTTTTCGATTTTAGGCTGTTACCGAACCGAATGTTGAATAATGAACAGTCCGGCAATACGGTCAATAAGATTTGATTATATTAGTCGTTTGGAGTGAAATTCGATAGGCGAACTTGCGGCACTTTCCCACTAACCCCCAAGCCACTTTACACCAAATGTAAAGCTACTAAATATCGCCAATTAGAATGTAACAAATCACGGTTAACAGTTTAAATGTTTGGCGCGAGGCACACCAATTACGAACAAGCTTTTTCTTATAAAAACATCGTTATTCCAGTATCGTTTCCCATTCTTTTCGTTTTTTTTTTATTATGTGTTCCATCGTTTTCCCGTTGCTTTTTCCTCCTACTAAATGCTGTTAATATTCCAGAATCGTCTGCTAAGGTTTCAATGTCAAAAGAAGAGAATTAGAAGGAAAAAAAAAAAAAAAAAAAAGCTTAGCTTGAATAGAAATTCAACGCCATGTCTGGAAAAGGTGCAAAAAATACATAAATAAAGATAAAAAAAATAGAAGGGGGAGATACTATATAAAAGGAAATCAGAACAAATATTTTCGAATGATCCAGCGTACGGTACTTTAATCAGAATATCCAAATCAAATTTTGTAAAACTTCAGCCAATCAGAAATCTCATCTCATACAAATTTAGGCACGTTCTATGTTACGACGTGAGTGAGTATCTGAGAGAAACACGTTCTAAAATTGCTGGAAAATTTAAAAATTAATTTTTTTACGATTATTATTATTATTTTTATCTTAAAGACTAAATTTTATAAAGCCAAAAAATTCAGAATTTCTACAGGTGAAGTGTTTTGCAGAAATATAGGGGCCGGGTTAAATCAAACAATCGTGGGAATTTGATAGAATGGTTAGGAAAATTCTGTGAAAAATCAAAAACTGATTGACAAAAATATATAAAAGATAATGGTAGATTAGAGCATGTGAGCACAATTTCTAAGCCTAAGATGGAATGCTAACTTGTTTTATCATTGAAAATCATTGCATAAATTTTTAAAGTGAAGTTCGAAATTATTATATTTTATTGTTAAGTTGTAAATAATAACACAATTTTGAAAGAAAAAAAAAGTGATTATTTATTGTAAAAAAAATTATTTTACTAGAATAATCTGACTGATAAAAATACTTTTCTATTTTACTATAATTTAGAATTTTTTACTTTTTGATAGTTATGAATAAAAAATAGCAAATAAAAATAATTAAAGAAATTTTTAATATAAAAAGTTTTTATTTAAACTGAATACAATAATTAATAAAAAAAAGTTATCTTATAAATTAATGGAAATCCATCTATAATTTTAAGGTTATATGAAACCTTAAAATTATTTTTTAGTATCTTTCATAGTAAATTGACGTAATTTTATTTTTAAATCAGGAAAATGCAGCAATTTAATAGCCTTTCAATCGGCCAATCTCAATGAAATAACTTGGAAACACTCAAAGTACACAAAATGAACTGTTAAAATAAAATTATATTTTAGATGGATTTTGTAAAAACAATTATTATTCTCTCGTTTCAATTAAACTATAAGATTAATTTTTTTGCCTTTTAATTTGCTGATAAAAAAAAGCATAAGCATTTTAAATAAAAGCTCATTTTATAAAAAAAAAATTATTATTATTTTATACAACAAATACAGTTTTTAATACTGCGTTTTTTTTAAGAGTTTTCACTAAATTGTAAATATTCAACAGAAACTGATTTTAAAAACATTAAACAAATGGATATTTTTATTCTTGAAATAAAAGTGAACATCCTGAAAATATATTTAATCAAATACTTTTATAATTAAAATCATTTGAGGTATACTAAATAAAATAAATAAATATAGAATAACTTTTTTTAAAATAATTTTCAGCAATTCTAAAGTATGCAATGTATTATACAACATATTTTAAAACAATGTCAGCATTAAAAAGGCAAATAATATGAATATTCATTTACATCACGAATATTTTATAAGCATTTATTTTTCATTAGATTTTTTTAAATTAAACATATAGCTTAAAAGATTTTGTTTATCCTTCGTATATTTAAAATGATTTAAAAACATCCATTCTTTTTTTTCAAAAGTTATAATTAACAAGCAACTTAAAAATTATTTTTTTTAAAAAACTAAACTTATTTAATAAGATAAATTAACCAAATTAATGATAAAAAGTTTAACAAATAATCAAACCAGTACAATACCTAAAGACCAAACACCAAACTCATTTATTTACATTCGAAAATTTTTTTTTTTAACAAACCCAATTTAATCGCTTGGTTTTCCAATTCAGTTTTCGAACAGAACATTATATTCAACAAGACGATAAATAAATAAATATTAAATAAAATTCATTCTGAAAGCAAACGAAAATTGACCAAAAAAAAAGTTTTAAATGATTTAAAACATCCTTTTTTTTTTTCAAGGCTATGACAAACAAGCAATTTAAAAACTATAAAAAAAATTTAACTTATTTAAAACGATAAATTCACCAAATTATTGATAAAAAAGTTTAAACAATAATCAAAACAGTACAATACCTAAAGACCAAAACATCAAATTAATTTATTTACATTTGAAATGTTTTTTTAACAAACCAAATTTAATCGTTTGGTTTTTCCAATTGAGAATTCGAACAGAACATTATATGCAATAAGACGATAAATAAATAAATATTAAACAGAAATTCATTCTGAAAGCAGACGAAAATCGACCAACACAAAAGAAGCAAGGGCAAGAACACAGAAGAATATCTCAGTAAGAAAACAGCAGCTGATGATAGCTTACACACACGTGTTGTATTCAAAACAACAGAACAAAGAAACATATCAGTTCGTTGTTTCCTTTTGAAATAAGCCAGATAAAAGAATCGGACGTTCCCTCAACAATGTCAGTATCGGTAATTGTTATCGTTTTCAGAAGGATGCTGTGTTTCCTTTAACAATTTTCTTCTTTCTTTTCTCAATGATTGTAGGCGTTTCCAAAAAATAGAATAACTGCAGACCTAAGAAGGTTCTTTTTTTTACTATTATTATTATTTAACAAGGATTTCGGTTCTATTTTTGATCTTTTGGATGTCAAAAACGATTGCTGGTCATGGCATATCTTTTGTGTCATAAGGTCGAATGTCTCTATTTGTTGTAAAAAAAAAAAATGACATAGATGAAGATTCATTTAAACGATTCAAATTCAACAAGATAAAATGATATTACCTACGTTGTTATTAGTCTCTTTTATTTTATAAAAAAATTCAAGATGCTCTATTCAATAATAAAAAAATCCTAGCATATGTAAATAAGACTCAAATATTAAATACAATAACTGTTTATAACGTAAATTAAAAAAGGAGTGCTTGAATTCAATGTGAATTAATTACACTTACACAATTAAAAAAATAGTGTTTAGTACATTTCTCATTCTCAAATTCAGCGCAGCCACA
>BPLR01007045.1:75000-86889 GCA_021605095.1 Caerostris extrusa | reverse complement strand
GCTACGTATCGTTTATTTAAGATTCGGCCATTCCAGCATAGCATGGATTTATGGCAGCTTAGTATTTGTAGAGGAAACAGCTGTTTATTGTTATATTTAGCAAAATATTATTTACAGTAAGATATTATTATTAAATTATTTTTATTAAACTAAAGTATTTATATGTATATATATATATATAAAGACAATATTTTAGTTGATTCCTTTTAAAATTGTGAATAACATACATTGAAACTTCTCTTACAGAACTTATTAAACATCCAACACTTAAATCAGCATTACCCCATGCATGCATAACCTTAAATTCATTTTTTTCATTCTTTCATTTTTTGACGAATATGTTTGTATAAACTTTGCCTCCAAAAGGCAGTTAGTTGTTAATAATTGGGTTCAGCTTAATTAGTTCAGTTAAAAATTAGCGTTCAGATTTGTACAAACTTATCAATTAAAGTTTTGATGGTTTAGCAGAAATTATTGCTAAATATACAAATGACTATTAAATAGACAATGATTACTTAATAGACAATTATTACTTAAATGGGCCATGACTTCTGTTGACAACAATGGCTAAACTTTGCTTCAGAAATCGTTATATATAAACTTCTCCTTTTATATTTATTTGTCATGGTGTGTTTAATGCAAATAAAAAAGTAGAAGAAAGAAATGTAAAAATTAATGTGCAAAATAATACATCAATTCAAAAATGATGCAGAATAATTCCTCAAAAGATTAATAACGATAGAGTGTTAATTAAATCGTTATACTAAATCTACTGAATTACGATTCTAACTCAAAAATATTAGCATATTATCTTACATACTGTTACTAAAGAATAACAGGATATTTTAAAATATATCATTCTTTTTTTTAGTTTATAAAATGACTGAAACTAAAATTAAGCATTAAATTTGTGCTATATGACCCGGATTATATTTTTAATGCAAACTGGGAATATATACAGCAAATTATAGCAATGATTTCATGACTTTACTATCAATGCACATGTTCTAAAGTCATTCCTAAGCTAATGTGTAATTACTAGAGAACAATAATAAAAAAAAAAAAATCTATTTTTTTTTTTTTTTTTATTCTTTCATGAAGTTAAATGTCCTAGTATGTTATTTCACATATTAAGGTAATAATGTGACGAAACTTTAACGAAGAATGCTTTTTAAAAACATAGAAATATAAAATGTCACAAATATTCATTTTAAAAACACATGAAAATTATTTTTTGCTTAAATTTTTTGTCCTACATTTTACATATGTTATCAACAGTATTTATATTCAGAACGAAAAGCAAACTTTTTAAATAGTAGTCAACCTGCAACACTTACAGATGAAGAGTGGTTGTGATAGAAAATACCAGACTAACTTTAGAGAAGTGATGCTGAGGATAGAATAATAATCCATCAAGGGACCCCAAAAGATATTATATGATTCCTCAAATATTGACAAACCCATTAACAAGAAGTCAGATAGAATGCTCAACCTCACAAAATTTCTCTCTCCAAATTTTTTATTCACCCTTTACTCATTTCTCTCATCCACCACCGAGTAGCCTGATGTCATACGCCATGGTGCCAGATAGAGCTCTAAAAAGTCTGAAAATAAATAGAGGAAAGATCTATGAGAGAACAACCTTGCTCAGAAATTGGTGGTTGGCAAAATAGTTCTTAAAGGTCAAAGGAAGAGATGTCTGCTGTAGCGCAAATACTGCGTTAATACTAAAGGGGAATGCTAATGGTAAAGCTAATGTTAAATGTTAAATACATACTAATACATAATGCTTTGCAGTACATTTTCTTTTATTCTGTACTTTTCTCCTTTTTTGTATATTTCTCCAATTTGCACCTTAAATAATTAAAAAATAAATAAATACATATATTTTAAAGAAAGGCTTTGGTTTTCAGTATTAGCATAAAAAAATGTTCTAAAAGAGAATATTAATACTTTTTAATTAAAACTTTGAAAACAATGAAGAACATTATTAGGTTAGAACACTGCATTGAGCTTAATTATAATTACTATTTAATTAAAATATATATTACTTAAATTGTGTGTGGATTTTCTTCAAATTTCCATACATGCAATTGAAAACCATTAACCATTTTTAAGGAATATAAATATTTAAAAGTTAAGCTTAAAAATTCTGTTTTTCTGCAGTTTAAATCTACATTTTCATAGAGTATCCTGTCTCAAAATTGTGAAAAATTCTCATTTAATTTTTTTTTAACTTATTTCTTAAATATAATATATAAAAAAATTTTTAAATTATAAATATTCATTTTTACCGTTACGATTGTTACGCAATTTTTACAACAAAATATAATCACTCAATAGATTAGTTGTTTAGTTATTAATGCTATTAATGAAATAACAAAAAATTGCAACAATCTTGTTTAAATATATTGAATGTCATTGCAACCTTAGAAGTAACGCTTATAATATTCAATTAAATATGATGTCCTCTGTAACCCGCAATGTTTGTTTGTGTAAATGTTAGTTTGTTTTTAAATAATTGATAATATTTGTTATTTTAACTATACATAATGTTTCAATTTATCAAAAATTTAAAAGGATAACTTCAATGCATTTACATTTCACGTTTTGTGGTCTTATAAAAACAAATAGCTCTTGTATAGCTATAATTCCTTTAAAAATTAACATCACTTATCAAAACAAGCCATTTTATCATTATAATTATTTGCAATTGTGCTTAATCTATTTACTTTGTTAACCCACAATTGCTCTAGAAACAGAATTTACGGTTTGCAAAACAGATTTTTAGTTTATATTTTCAAACAAACGAGCCTTTGTGATCATTAATATTTGCAAAAACAAAAACAAAATATAAAAATCACTGAGCAGTTATAAAGATATCAAATAAAATAATATTGAGAATTTAAAATTAACAATACAGTTCATATTCTTCATTTGTATATAATGTAGCAATAAACGACAACATTAATTTTTAACACGAAACATATGGTATATAATCAGCAGCATTCTGGACAAACACATACATTTAACCTTTCTCCACTTCTACAGAATATCTTACTGCAAAATCAAATGGTCGTTATTATTGATTAGTTAAGTACTGTCCCAGACACATATGTCAGTTTAAAAGTTTGGCGCAAATAATTATATCCTGTGAACTATTTTAATATAGAGAAAAACATAAATTTAATTTTTCATCAGATCTAAAGAATAATATACTGTAAAATATAATATTTCTTATTGATTAATTAAGTACTTCTCAGACACATATATAAGTTAAAATTTTGTTGCCAAATTATTTCTAACCCGTGAGCTATTTAATCTAAAGAAAACTAATCTTTCATCCCATCCAAAGAATATCGTACTACATATAAATGTAATATTCCTTATTATTGATTATTGAAGTACTGCTTCAGACACATATACCAGGTAAAAATATTGGTGTCAAAATTTTATAACCCTTCAACTTTTTTTTAATCTAGACCAAACACATAAATTTACCCTCACACCACATTTAAAGAATATCGAAGAATAAAATGCAATATTCAGTATTTGGAACAAAGATAAAATAAATTCATCAAACCAAACCCCCAAAAAAAGCTTTTCCTAAAATACTTTAACGAAACAACGTCTTGGACTAAAGGTCACATTGTACTTTCTAAAATGCTCTGTAAACTCCGTGAGTACACGTAATTTCAAACCACGACTAATTGTGGACTCAAGAACCCATTACGAAGTGCACTTTAATAGCTGCAGGAAATAAAAGATTGGGAACTTCCTTTGTACGTCACCATAAAACTCGGAAATGCGATTCAGATATTTAATAGTGGCCTGGCATTCTCATTAAAGATGTCCTTTCTTCCCCCATTTGAATGGCGGATCAATAACGAACCTTAAAATGCATTCTTTTAAGCCCTGTCACTGCACATAATCTGCAGAGTACATGAAATGGAATGGCGAAATTAAAACTTTGGGTTCGCGTAGCAGTTTGATAAGAGAAATGTTTTACGATGAAGTGATTGTTTGTCTGATGGCAGTGATTTTAAATTTAGCTCATTGGTTTGATGAATAATTTCCATTTATGTTTTCTTCTAAGAGTTTCGAATAAAGTAAAAATAAGTTTTTAAAGGTTTTTTTAATAAAGAAAAACAATTTATTTCATTCTTCCACAAGAATTTCCAAATTTTTATTTAGAAAATTTGAAACTACAAAAACATTGAAACAAGGACAATAACTTTGATACTTTTAATTAAGAAATTTTATGTAAATTTTTAATAAGTATAAAACTATTGTTGAAATATTTAAAGTAAATACGATAAAAATTATTATTTTATTTACAGTTAGATTTTCATTTTCTCTAATTTACAAACGAAAAATAAATACTTGAACTTGAAATCTAAAAATCAAAATTATGTTAGTATTGAAATCTAAAAATAATAGTTATGTTATTCGACTACTGGCGACCATGATTGTTTGGCTGATAGCAGTTATTTTTAAATTTGTTTTATTGGTCTGATGAATAATTTCAATGTATAGAATACTTACAATATTATTTTGTGGAAATCTTTTAGAATTTTTTTAAAATATTTTTAGAAAAAAAAAACGAAATTGCTTCTATCTTTTAATTTAATTTTTCCAATAATGATAATAATACAATAATAATAATTTCCCCAAATAATATCTTTTTTAGAAAATTTGAAATTACAGATGTGGAAATAAGAAATTTTATGCAAGATTTTAATAAGTATGGAAAGAATTTTGAATTATTTATGGCAGATACAATAAAAATGTAGTATTTTTGTTATTATCTATTATGGTTATTGTTTTATTTCTTGTTATATTTTCATTTTCTCTAATTCCCAAATGAAATATATCAGTAATTTTGACTTGAGAAGAACAGCGCATTGAGATATGAAATTGAAATTATGTTGCGCAATTACATGATTGTTGCACAGATGACAGTGATTTTAGATTTTTTTCATTGGTTTGAGGAATAATTTTAATTATATAATATTTTTTTCTAAAAACTAAAAAAAAAAAATAAATTACAGAATTGCTTGCTTTTCTAATTTAATTTTTCCAACAGTAATTCCCCAAATATTATATTTTTCAGAAAATAAGAATAAGAAGTTTTTAATATGTATAAAAATGATTTTGAAATATTTTAGGAATACGCAATAAAAATATTGTATTATTGTTATTATATATAATGGCTGTGGTTGTGTCTCTTGTTTTGGACTTTGGTTTTATTTAATTAACAAAATAAATAAAAAGTGACTTCAATTTTCAAAAGAACAACATAATGAGATATAAAATTGTCATTATGGTTGGCAATTATGTGATAGTGTGACTGATGGTAGTGATTTTTAATTTTCCTCATTGGTATGATGAATAATATATATATATATACTTGAAAATACTTGACTTTGAATATATATACATATACTTGACTTTGAAATAATTATGGCCATTATGATAAAAATGTAGTATAATTATTAGTAAACATATTAGGGTTATTAATTTTATTTCTATTAGATTTTCCTTTTATTTAATTCACAAATTAAGTATAATAGTAGTTTCAACATCAGATGAATAACTTATTGAAATTTAAAATTGAAATAATGAAAATAAAAAATACATAAGTTGGATTCTGAAAATTTTATGATATATACATATTTATATATATAATTATATACATAAACATGTTTCTCTGGTGAGAGAGAATTAGAACTAATACTTGTTTCCGGTCTTTTATTACAAATCTCTCTATATTTTAGTTAATTATTCATATTTTTTAATTACGTTACATATGGAAAATAAACAATTTAATCTATTTATCATAATTAGAATACTTTTTATTCATAATAATTAGTATAAATTTTGTATAATTTTTATAAATCACTTTAATAAACATATTTTTAAATAAATCATCAATATTACCTAGAATGATAGAAAAGAATAAAAAAAAAATTAAACATATTTTTTATAAAATTCGTATGTTTATCAAATAACACTATCAATAAACTGTAATTTTATGCTTAAATTATTGTACAAAAGTAGTTAACTAAAATCAAGAATAACTACAAGACATTTAATCAAATTTACTTCATTTTATACTTCCTATGTTACTTCCTTTTATATTTCTATCAAAATATAAAAAGAAGTAAAGCAAATAAAAATAAACCAGACTCTTTAAATGACTAAAAACAAATTTGAAACTCTTCTTGACTGAGATCATTAACCTATTCAGAACTGGCCGATTTTTGCCAGATCCTATTAATATGAAATCCCACAAGCCAATAAAAAAAAAAAACTAATTATGGCCGTAATATTCTTTTTCTAAATTGCAACATTTTTTTATTGCATTAGATTCGGGATTACATGATTTGACTTTTAGTAACAATTGAAATAATCTTTGTGGAGTTTAGCTTGTCTTTTTTGCTCAGTTGTCATATAAAATATACATATAAGTGTATATGAACCAAGATAGATATAAATGTCAATATGGAAATAATTAATTTTAATAGTACTAAATATTCATTTTACCGTTACGATTATTGTGCAATTTATTTTTAAAATATAATCACTTAATAGATTAGTTATGTAGTTATTAATGTTAATAATGAAATAATATAAAATTGCAACAATCTTTTTAAATAATTTGAACGGCGTTGCAAGCCTTAGAAATAACGCTTATAATATTCAATTAAATATATTTTCCCCTGTTACCCACAATGCATGTTTGTCTAAAATGGTAGTTTGTTTTAAATAATAGATAACATTTGATATTTTAACTATACATAATTTTTTATCAAAAATTTAAAACGATAACTTCAAGAAATTTACATTTCACGTTTTGTGGTATTATAAATACAAATATTTCTTGTATATAAAAAATTATTTCCTTTAAAAGTAAACATCTCTTATCCAAATAAGCCATTTTAACATTATATTTATTTGCAATCTATTTAATGTGTTGTGTCACATTTTGTTTGATAAACAGGTATTTACTTTTACAACAAAAAAAAATAGCTTCAACTTGTGTTTTCAAACAATTGAGTATTTTGTGACCATTAATATTTGCACCAATTAAACACAAAGTAACTATTTATTCCGCTGTAAAAATCACAGAACAGTTGCAAAGATATCAAATAATATCCTATTGGGAATTTATCATTAACAAAACAGTTCATACTCTTCTTTTTTTCTACATAATGTAACAATAAACCTCAATCCACAAATTATTAATTTAATCAAAGTAGGATAATAAAGGTATTGTAAAATCCAGTAAAATTTATTCTTTTCATCATTCACAATTACATAAATAAATATCATTTAAAATTCCCCATAGATTTTTAAACAGCTGCTAAAACTTTATAATACTGCCTTTAGTGCAAATTCCACTACATTTAAGGAATGAATTATTTAAATGCCAACGGCAGTCGAAATAATCTAAAAATAAATTATTCCAACACAATTCGCGCATTTTACATTTCCAAATCAACCGTACACATGCACCGTTTCGGTTCCCATGGGTTCAAGGGAACACAAGTGTTGCTGGTAGAAGTAGTTTTTGTTGCTGTTCCCAACTGCAGAGCAGACCCGCGGTTTGCGTTTTAATGACGAAAGCGAACACATTTTCTCCCTTGCTGGCGATTTAGGCTCAGACTATCAATCTTTAGGATGTATGGTTTACGTATTTCTGTTGAACCGTTGTAATCAGCATTGCTGAATAACTTGGGGATATGCTAAATTGCAATTTTAGAGAAAATCTTAAAAAGAAATGAATCAAGCAATCTTCAAAGGAAATGGATTTAAGGTTATATATTCTTGCGTTAATGCTGATTAGTGTGTTGGATGTTTAACAAGTTTCGAAAGAGATGTTTCTATGCCTGTTATTGTTTAATTTTAAAAGATTTTTTTATATTATCGATGCAATTAACTTAAGTGAAGTATGTTTACACCAACAAGTTTATGGGTATACTTGTATTTGAAATGAGTTTTTCGTATTAAAAATACCATAACATTTTTTTTTTTTTTTTTTTTGCAAAAATACAACCTATTTGGTATTAGATGAAACATTAAAGGGCTAATATTAACATGTATTTTATGATTGTATGTACCCGCTATGAAAGAAATATATATTAATCCAAAATACTATAAAATAACAATACTAGAAATATATAATAATCAGAATCGACGTAGACTGCCTAACCTGCTTTTAAAGTTTGTATTTGTAGAAGAAACAATTGTTTAATATAATCTTATTAATATATAATATTATTACAGTAAAATATTTAAAGTATTAAATTTCTTTTTCTTATAAAAAATGTCTTATACAAGGAATAAATTTAAGGTTATATGTGTATGAGTTAATGCGGATTGGGGTGTTGGATGTTTAACAAGTACTGAAAGAGATGTTTAAATGTATGTTATTTTTTTAAATTTGGAAGAATCAACTAAAATATTGATGCAATTAATTTAAGTGAAGTATGTTTACGCAGATAAGTTTTTGAATATACATGTATTTGAAATGAATAGTGGTAATACAAAATCCAATTTTGGAAAATAACAGCAGATTTAGTAATATATGAAATATTAAAGCACTAATGCTAATTTGTTTATATAATTTTATATTCTCGCTGCGAAATAAATATAAATGTCCAAAATGCAATATTTCAGATTTGGCCTAGTCTACAGAATTAACATTTAGATTAGAATCTGTAAAAAAAACAGCTGTTTAATATAATCTTTATTAAAATATGATATTATTATAGTAGATTGCCTGCGTACTTGCTGGGCAATGAGATGGTTCACATTATGGTAGTCAGCAGTGGGACAGGGAGATATGAGTTTAAACTCACTCTTATCCTCTGATTTAATTACCTCCTTACAGTGTTGTCAGCAAAAACAAAATGGTGCGTAGTTCACTGTTCCAAAGTTCTGTTATCTCTATAATTATTTCTCCCTAAATTCGCAACAGGATGGTATAAATAGTGCATCAAGATGCTAAAATGTCCTTTCTTCCTTTACTTCTTTATCCACACTTCACAACCATACCTTGGGCTATGTAGCCACCTACTGATTAGAAAGGTGAGGGTGGAACATCTGGGGGCCTCGTGCATACGAGGAACAGCTCACTAACAGGTGAAGGGGTGGAAATTACTTTAGGTTACTGCCTCTCATTTGCGTGTTCGTATGGGAGAAAACTCGGAAAACTACTAACAGACAGTCTGACTCTCTATACAAGACACAGTCACAATCGCCATCGATTTTCCTCGTCTTTAAAAGCAGTGATTACAACCAGTGTCCAACTGGAGTCGAACCTCAGCTCTATTGTACACAAGGTGCGCACTTTGACACTGGACCACGAGTCCGGCTGATAAAGAGTCCAATAGAATGCGCACATAATACATTCAAATGATTATTTATTGACTAAAGTTGATACACATAAGAGCAGCCAACTGTCCTTAAATAATGCTCCATCGTGTTGAGTATTTGATCATTTTTATTTCTATTTGGAACCAACCTATGTCCAAGATTTACTATCTATTCAACAACTGCTACTATGAATTATTTTTATGGTATTAAGTTTATTCATATTTGCAGGTGGGCTGAAACGTTCGTAGGCTGACACATAGATGACGCTACTAGTATTAAATACAAGTTAGTTAAGTTATAGCATGTTTAGTGTTCATTAGTGCAGTCCACTCGGCTGACTGTCGATTGGACTCCGGTGTGAAATGATGGAGCCATGTTTCATCCATTGCCACATATCAACGCAAAAATTCGGGTTTATTACGATTGAACCGCTTCAAACACTGCTTAGAACACTGCTTCGCGGCACCCACTTTGAACAGAGTTTTCGCATATCAAATATTCATTCACGATATGTCCAAAACGTTCCTTGGATATATTTAGTGTCTCAGCTATCTCAATCAACTTCACTTTACGGTTATCAGAAATTATTTTGTGGACTTTTTGATGTTTTTGTCGGTAACAGCCTCTTTGGGGCGTCCACTGCGTGCATCATCCTGGGTGCTCCTTTCGCCTCGTTTAAATTTAGCAAACCACTTCTCTACGTTTGATTTTGCTGGTGCAATGTCCGAATAATGTTTATCAAGCCGAGCCTTGGCTTCAATAGTATTTTTTTTTTTTCGCCAAAAAGCAATGCTTTATTAACACGCGAAATTCCTTTTTATCCATTTTTTCAAACTAACAAAAGTTGCTTCACTAAAAAGTGAATTAGTATGTGAGTTATAGCAAACTCACATACAAATAGTACAACAGATGTAAAATTTATACACGTGTCTTTTGAAAGTAAGGGTTAACTAAAAATTATATGGATTTTATACTAGTTAAGCCATCTATGTATCAGCCTATGAACTTTTCCGCCCATCTCTATATGATAAACAAATTAACTTTATTCTAGAAAAATTAATAAATTTAACCACTTAAACATATCTAAAAAATAGCATAATTTATTTTCCTGGAAAGCATTGCACTACAATCTTAAATTTGTGAAGAACTTGTCCTAACTTTTTACATTAAAAACACCCTGTATTATTCAGCATTACTGTTTATTTAAGAGCTCAAACATAAGATGATACTTTGAGCTTAAAATGCCAATCTTATATAATCAGTCAGCTATCTGCACAAAAACATACATTTACAATTTCCCACATTTACAGAATATCCTACTATAAAAGGCAATATTCGCTATTATTGATTAGTTAAGTACTGTCTCAGACACATTTATCAGTTTAAAAGTTTGGTGCCAAATATTTATAACCTGTGAACTATTGTAACCTACAGAAACCCAAAAATTTAATATTTCATCATATCCAAAGAATAATATACTGTAAAATAGAATATTTCTTATTATTGATTAATTAAGTACTTCTCAGACACATATGTCAGTTAAATTTTATGTTGCCATTTTTTTTCTAACCCTTGAGCTTTTTAATCTAAAGAAAACCATAAATTTTAATTTTTTATCAGATCAAAACATTAAATTACTATAAAATAAAACATTCGTTATTATTGATTATTGAAGTACTGTCTCACATATATCATATAAAATATTTCAGTGCTAAAATTTTATAACCCTTCAGATTTTTCAATCTGTGAAAAAAAAAAATTTAGCCTTTCACCGCATTTAAAGTATATCGAACAAAAAAAAAATGCAATATTCGTTATTTTGAACAAAGATAAATAAAATCATCAAACCAAAATAAAAAAAAAAAAAAAAAAAAACGTTTTCCCAAAAATACTTTTACGAAACAGTTACTTGCAATAGATTGCATTGTACTTCATAAAAAGCTGTATAAGATTATACTTTGACTTTAAAATACCAATTTTATATAGTCAGTCAACTTTCTGAACTAACATATACATTTAATCTTTTCCCACATCCACAGAATATCTTACTGCAAAATGCAATAGTTGTTATTATTGATTATTTAAGTACTGTCTCATCTACTTATATCAGTTATAAATTTTGGTGACAAGTTGTTATAATCCATGAACTTCTTTTCAAGAGAATATCTAGATAGAATCATAAATTTAATCTTTCATCATATCCAAAGAATAATATATCGAAAAATATAATCATTTTTATTATTGATTATTTAAGTACTTCTCAGACACATATATCATTTAGAAATCTTCTGACAAATTTTTATAAACCCTTAGCTTTTTTAATGTAGAGAAAACACATAAATTTAATCTTTCATCATATCCTGATAATTTATTATATAATAATTTATTCATAATCCTTCATGTATTTTATCATGCTGTAAAATGCAATATTCGTTATTATTGATTATCGAGGTACTTCTTCAGATATATAAAATCATATAAAGTACTTCTTCAGATATATAAAATCAT
>BPLR01007045.1:0-70000 GCA_021605095.1 Caerostris extrusa | reverse complement strand
ATATAAGAATTGAATAAACTAAAAAGTTTTATTCTAAATAAACAATAATTTTTAACAATTACAAATAAATCAATGAAATACTTATAATTATGTAATATTAATCTTGCATCGTATATTGCTATGAAGCAGCATCTGATTATCACTGTAAAGTGATACTAATGGCACTATAATGTGATATTAGTGTTATTAATTATATTATAACACTATATAAGTAATATCACTAATTAACATCACTATTATCACAATTATGTGACAATTATTAGTTTAAATAAGTAGCAAATTTATAATTATTGGTATAAAATAAATTCTGTATGAAAATATATTTGTGCTTCTGAGATATTTAAATTGAAATATTATTGATGAATAAATATAATTACTAAGATTATCACAGTATGATATATTTAATGATATTCGGGATTCTACTTTTAGCAACTTAATTGAGATATAAGATTTGTGGAATCTAATTTGTCTTCACTTTTTGTTCAGATGCCACATAAAGTATATTAATTTAATGTTAAAAAATTTGATTAAAATACTTTTCTTGCAAAAGCTGTCAATTACATAAGAATTGAAAACAATTTTTACTGTAAATAAACTATCATTTTTAGAATTTCAAATAAATCAATGAAATACTTATAATTATGTGATATCAATCTTACCTCAGATATTGCTTTATATTAATAATTTATAGTTTAAATTTGTAGTAAATTTATAGTTAATGGTATACAATTAATTCTGTATGAAAATTTCTTTGTTTTCTAAATTATTTATTTTTAAATATTACTAATAAATAAATAAAATTACTAATATTATCACAGTATGATAAATTTAATATACTTCTTAATTATTTTAACTTATTTTTTTTAGATATTATTCAATATTTTTAATAACTATTTAAGGGAATTAGTAAAATAATTTCCATTTATATTATTTTTATAACTGATAATTAAGGGACTATAAATCACTTGAACAATTTTAATAATAGTTAGTGTCATTTTTGATAAAGTCTGATCATAAGATATATAGCGGGCCATTGGATAGCTGAACTAAAGGAGCTTGTTCCAATAAATCCATACGCCAGAAGCTTTGGATTAGATGAAGACTGGAATAATCTGTGAAGTACCAGATAACAATCATGGGATTTTTGTTTCAAATTCGGGTGGCACAAGGTAGGTACAAAGCATCAGGCTTCAGTGATGAGTAACTCTGAACTTGCTACATATTTGAGCTAAATGTCTAATGGTCTAGTGGCCAACAATGTTTCGCTCTGTGGATGCATATATGCGAAACAGATATTCACTTAGAATTTGCTACATATTATCAGCTAAATGTCTTATTGTCTTGTGGTTAACACCAACAATTTTTATATAGCACTGGAGTTTCTGTCCTGTGGATTCACATATGCGAAACAGATAGACACTTAGACCTTTAATGAAAATTTATAAAAAGCTTATAAGAATCATAATTTCAGGCGAATATGGGAAAAAGAGATATGGTAAAAAATTTGCGTAAGAATTTTTTTCTTCTTATTCTTAATATAGGAAGTTTATTTAAAATACATTTTAGTATTAATTTATTTGTTTAAAAGTAAAAGTAATTTTGGAACAAAACAATTTTTTCAGTTCAATTTACAATTTTTTACAATATTTTAATTTAAACACATTAAAATTTATATTTTTTTATGTCACATTTTTAAGTAGATTTTATATATCCTATTCAAATACATATTTTATAAGACTACCAGAAATAAATTACTAATATTATATCATTTACATTTATTTAATATGTCTTTTATTTACATACAACATAATAAAAGATCTTTCAAATGTATTTTCAAAGCTTATTATTATCTGAGCACTTAAAATTTCTTTTCAGTTTGGTTATTTCATTATTTATTTTTCAGAATGTAACAAAATTTTCATTATTTTATAAAAATTGAAGATTTTATATTGCATCAATATATCAATTATTAGATCAATATTTAAAAATTAGATATTTTAAAAATTAGATATCAGTCTTTTAAAAATTAGATATTACATCTATATTTAGATCCATTTAATTTTTTTTTTTTATATTAAAGAATCAGGATAATTAAAATCAATTTTTAAAAAAGTATGAAATACAACTTTCTTTTTTTGGATTTTTTTTTTTTTGGCTTCAGGCATACTTAACATTGTTGTTTATTTAATTGAAACCTGACATTGACAAATGCCTAAACTTAATTTGTTGCTCATGAACTAAAAAAACTGCTCAGTAATACTCCTTAAAAAGAAATGCATTCGTTTCAAAGAAATCAACAAAAGAATTTAACACTGGTTGAAACCATTGATTTTAAATAACAAAAATTTTTGCAAACCCTTAACTGCAAAGGAATTCAAGAACATTATCATCCTCCCAAATGAATGCTAATTACAACAGCGATTTGCAGGAATTCAACTTTTTGGCATCTCATTTTATTCAAGGTCTATAAAAAATTTGGAAATTTAAAAAGATATTGCAAAAAGGTTTCTCAGAATCAGACTAAATTCAGAATCAATTTGGAATGTGTCGTGGCTTTGTGAGTAATTGCTCATTCTTTGTTTAAGTAATTCAAATTATTTGAGGTTTGGTTGAAAAATTGTTGGATATTATCAATAAAATGCTTTTCAATTAAAGTTAATAAATAGTTTTACAATAATTATATAAATCATTTAATTTATCTGATTCATAGTAATAAATATTTTTATCCACCAGAAAATGTACTAAAAGGATGTAAATGTTGCCTATTTGGCGAAAAAAGGAAATATAGCCAAGTTGGCGATCATGTAAAAATACTTGGCGATGTAGTTGATAATACTAGTTGAATCTTCCGAGAATTTTGCGGGATTTTTCACTGAAAGTATTTTGCAGCATTTAACTTGGCATGTACTTTGAATGAAAAAGAAATTAAGCAAAAAATTTAGTTACATTTGCATACCTATGAGATATAGAATATAAAAGGCTTCGAAAGCTCTGAGATATAGTATATTGCTTGCTTTCGTGCAGGAAATTTAATAAAATGAGATTAATAAATAGTTTTATAATTATGCATTATATAAATAAATGAATTTATCTCACTCGATGTGATAAATAATTTTATGCACTAAAAGCACAGTGTAAATGTTTGCTTGTTTGGCGAACAAAAATATATCCAAATTGGTAATCATGTCAAAAGGCGTGGTGAGGCATTTGGCAATATTAGTTGAATATTCCAGAATTTTTAGGAGATTTCTCAATTAAAGTACTTTAAAGCAATTAAACTGGCTTGCGTCTTGAAAGAAAAAGAAATTCAGCGAAAAATTGTTATATTGCCTACAGAGTGCATGTATAAAATACTTCAAAGACATGAAGGGTTTGTTAATTTCTTGCTTTTTTGCAATAAAATTGTGAAATGTTATCCTATTGAGGGGTATTTTCGTGTCGTTAACTTGGTATATTTGTCGACGTAAATTTATGAACAACTGATCGGGGACACATTTGTGCTTATCGTTCTTGCATTTATAGTTTTATACTTAAAGTTCGAATTTTTTTTTAATAGTGTTACTTGTTTGAGGAAAAATATATATTCTTATATATATATATTATTATTATTATTGAGAAAATGTACTAAAGGCACACTGCAAGTATAGCCTATTTGGCGAAAAATATAGCCAAGTTGGCGATCATGCCAAAATGCTTGGAAAGGCAGTTCGCAATGTTAGTTTCATCTTCCGAGAATTTTGAAGGAATTTATAGATTAATTAAATTATTTAATATAAATTATTAAATATAAATTATTAATATAAATTATTAAATATAAATTATTAATATAAATAATTAATTACAAATTATTTTTAAATAAATTATTTTTTAATGAGTGTTTCTTTTCTTCTTTTCTTAATTTGAGAAAGTTAAAATATTTTATATTTAGGCTAATTTTTGTAGGAAAAAAAATTAAAAGATCCCAAACAATTAATTATTTACAATATATATACACATTGCTGCCACTTGCATATTATTTCATTTTAATATTTTTTTATGTATCGTTTTTACTTGAATTATTTAATTGCTTTTAACTAAAGAATTAATAAACATTAGATATTGTATCCATTGTTCCTAGAAAGAATATACAGAAGATTATATGTTCCTGGCAAACTTAACTAAGAAATTAAAACACTTTTCACCTTAAAAAAATTGAAAAAAAAACCCTATGTATCCAATCTGGTAATAAAATGATATTCAGCAAATGTTTTTTATATAAATTTTCGTATTGCTTTAATTAATTAAAATCTGTTTCGAAATCGAATTGGCTTTTGGAGCAACCGTGTCATTTTGAGAATATTGATTTCATATACAATCAACAGAATCACATCAGAAATATTTTTAAAAAAAAAAAAAATCAATGCTATTTGCAGAACCATCATGCTCAGAAATCAATGGTTAATCATTCTAATAATGTTCTTTTTATAATTAGGGCACAGATATAATTATTTTGTATATTATAGTTTTTTTCAATATGATTGCCGTATATAAAAGAATAAATATTCAGTACTAGGTTTTTTTCTTATTTTCGGTGTAAATTTTTGTGTATATATATTTTTTTTTCAAAAAAAATTTTTTTTTGTTATTATAAATAATCAATTAATCCTTTTCAACTTTGCATATTACATCATAAACTCACTAATAAATAAATATTTTATCAATTAAAATATTTAATCTACTGTAAAAGTTAAACCTAATCACAGAACGGTAATAAGAATAATTATTATGTGCCTTATTATTTCATTTTCAAAATGTGTTCCACATTAGACTTGCAATTAGATTCTTTTATGAAGTGCGTTTATATGCAGTTTTAATTCTGCAAAAAAAGAAAAGAAAATTGGGCAATCTTTTATGACGAGTATGTTATTCTAATTCTCTTTATGTAGACGCTTTCATTAAAATCTTATTTGATTATCATCACAATTTCCTTACTTTATCAATGATAGGTAATAAAGACAGAAAGAAAGAGGATAAAAATCACGATTCATTAATTAGAAAAGTATTCTCCCTAATAACACTGTCTTAGTACTTAATTTTAATTAATCATAAATTAAAACTGCAAAAAAGCAATTCTTAGAAGTGCGCAATTAGTAATTATAAGTAGCGCGAAGCAATCTTTATAATTATATTCATGGTATATATATATATATATATATATATATATATATCTGCCTTTAATTTCAAATTGGCAAACATTTTTATCATCTTCTATTGATTTATTGGTTTAGATTCTTGAAAAAAAAGATTTATGTTACTATGCCAATAAGCAATTACTGAAATGTATAAGGCATTTTATTTTCGATTAGTGGCTAGATATGTTACAAATTTTGTTTAGCTCACTCCAAAATATTACTGTTATAGATATTGTTTCAAATAAATTTAATGGATATCCATTTTTATTATGATAACATTTCAATTTATATTAATGTATGATTATTTTTTTTTTAAATAAGATCCTGTTAAAAATCTATTTTAATATTAAAAAAAAAGATATTTAATATGTTTTAAACTTTAGTTTGTTTAAAGTTAGCCACGCATCGATGAATCGTTTGCTGTTAAGATAAAAGAAAAAGAAAATATTAAAAATATTTCCACATTATACGTAACAAAAATATTTGCACACATCCCTTATAAAATATCCATTTATTATTATTATTATTATTATGCAGAGTATTTAAAAATATATCAATTAATTAAAAAATAATTTTTAAACTTTAGTTTTTTAAAAGCGATCCATGCATCGATAAATCGTTTGCTGTTAAGAAACTCATATTCATTAAACGAAAATCAAAACAATAAAAATATTTCCACTTATAATAATAAAAGTAAATATTTTATACGAAATAACACTTCAAAGTGCATTTATATATTATTATTATTATTATTATTATTATTATTAAAAAGCATGTTAAACATATGTCAATAAATTTAAAAAAAAATTTTTATAATTTTTAGACTTTAGTTTTTTAAAAACAATCCATGCATCGATAAATCGTTTGCTGTTAAGTATATCATATACAATATAAGAAAAAAATATTAAAAATATTTCTTCATTATACATAAAAAAAATATGTCCACATTCCTTATAAAATATCCACATTTATTATTATAACACTTCAATGTGCATTTTTTATTATTATTATTATTAAGAGCCTGTTAAAAATATATCAATAAATTTAAAAATATATATGCGCATATTTAATACTTTTTAGACTTTAGTTTTTTTAAAAGCAATCCATGCATCGATTATCGTTTGCTATTATAATTCATATTCAATAAAAGAAATATAAAATATTAAAAATATTTCCACATTATTCATAATAAAATATTTTCACACATCCCATATAATATATAAGGGATGTGTTAAACATTATTATTATAACACTTCAATGTGCATTTTATATTATTATAATTATTATTATTATTATTAAGAGCCTGTTAAATATGCATCAATAATTTTTGTAAAAAATATTTAATAGTTTTTATAAAGCAATCAATCGTTTGCTGTTAAGAAACTCATATTCAATAAAAAGAAAAAAAAAATATTAAAAATACTTCCACATTATGCATAATAATAATATTCCAACACATTCACAATAAAATATCTTTTTATTATTAAACACTTCAATGTACATTTATATATTATTATTATTAAGGGCCTCTTGAAAATATATCAATAAATTAAAAATATATACATTTAAAACTTTTTAAACCTTAGTTTTTTAAAGGAATCCATACATCGAGGAATCGTTTGCTGTTAAAAAGCTCAAATTCAATAAAAGAAAAAATTCAAAATATTTTCACGTAATACACAATAATATCCACGTATTTCGTATTAAATATCTACTTTTATTATTACATCACTTCAATGTGCATTTATATATTATTATTATTATTAAGAGCCTGTTAAATATATATCAGTAAATTAAAAAAAAAATGATATTTAATACATCGTGTCCATAAAATAAGGATAATGAAATTCAGGCAAAGAAAGCGACAGAAGCAAAACAAATTTGACTTATTTGTAAAGTCTATTTATTAAACAAAAGGTAAAGAGCAAAAAAAGATGCTATATGTTTGACATAATTAATAAAAATTGCGATTTTTACTTCCTGGAGCAAATTTCAAAAAAAAAGAACCTATTTACAAAAAACAGTATAACATGGTTAGTATGATGGTTAATATGGAGTATGTCTCCCGGACGATGCAATACAGGCCTTACAACGCCTAGGCATGCTGAGTATCAAATTATCAATCTGATCTTGGGGAATATTACACCACTCATCAAGCAATGCCCTCCGAAGTTCCGGTCAACAGGTGACGGGCTGCAATTCGCCGGCCAAGAATATCCCACACATGCTCTATTGATTCAAGTCCGGTGAGAATGCTGACCAATCCATACGGGTGATATCCTCCAATTGAAGGCAATCGTCTACAATGTTTGCACGGTGAGGACGGGCGTTGTCATCCATAAACAGAAAATCAGCACCCATGGCTCCCCCGAAACAAACGTACATGTTGTTCCAGAATGACATCCCTATAGATGTGGCCTGTCATCGTTACACTCTGAACATGCAGGTCAGTTCTGGAACCAAGAATAATTCCTCCCCAAACGAGCCATCCTGCACCACCGTAACGGTGTCGTTCAGTGGTGTTCTCTTGGTGGTAACGGGTACCCGGCGCTCCCCATATGAAAGTCCGGCGAGAATCAGACTGCAAACTAAACCTGGACTCGTCGGAAAACATCACACAAGACCACTGTTGCGGTGTCCACAATGCATGCTCTCTACTCCAGGTTAATCGCCGGCGACAGTGAGTTGCGGTAAGTGGAACACATCTGACAGGCCTACGAGCATATAGACCAGAATCGTGCCAAAGCCTGGAGATGACACGGTCTGGGCGATTCCAAACTCCTCGGATACCCAGCTGAAGGACGTCCAGATTCCAGTCGTCCGATGCTGTACCACGTCTGTTTCTTTTGTGCCAGTAACTGCGGTTAATACTGGTCACTCATTCGGCGTTGTAACTCGGGGGCGACCAATTTTACGCTGTTGCAAATAATCACTTAACCATCATCTTGGAATCTTTGCCAAAGCCTGGTTGACACTAATGGGCGATTCCAAGATGTGTGTGATACTTCCAGCTGGGTACGTACACATTCCAGTCGTCCGATAATTCTACCACGTAAAAAATCATCCAAATGCTTCCTTTGTGCCATAACTACGCGGTTTTTGCACTGGAAGGCTTTTCAATAAAAGCGAAAATGTCAACAATTTTCTACTTATACTTTTTCCATTATTCCTTATATACCCTCTTATTACATAACACTTCATTGTGCATTTATATATCAGCGCCATCTGGTGGAACCGTTAGCCCTCAAATTTGCATATTCTTCTTCAAGATGTGTGTGAAAATTCTACAGGTGAAAAAACGTTTTATTTTAGAGTTCAATTTCTGTTGATTCTGAATTATCCCTTAAATTATGGACATGAGTGTACTTTTTGAGACTTTTTAATTTTTTTTTTTGATAAATTTTTTTAAAGTTTTCCATGCATAATAAATCGTTTGCTGTGATGAAACTCATATTCAAAAAACGAAAAATTTTGAAAATATCAAAAAACTTACTGCATTTCTACATTATACATAAAAATATTTCCACACATTCTCTATAAAAACCACTTTTTTATCATAACACTTTAGAATTAATGTGCATTTATATATCATTATTATTATTATTAGGAACCGTTAGCTCCTCAAATTTTTTGGTTTTATTCAATCATTTGGACTTAAGTCAAGGAAAATAGCATAAGGATAATAAAAACGTTGTGAATGGTATTTTGTTCGTCACTTATCACCTAAAAATAGTAATAGTAAAAAAATGATTTATGATGAAGCAGTTATATAATCTCAGTTAGGTATCCATGATAAATATTTACTATATACAAATATTAACATATAAATCAATCACCTGTCAGAAACATTTACTCACCTATCTTATTCAACGATATTTTTTTATTTTTTTTTATGATCTCGTGACATGTTATGTTAATAAATAAAACACAACTGCCTGCATGTTGTTTTCTTTCTAAAATCCAAGTTTTAAGTTCCAAAATTTGATTATTTAAATTAATTCAAGATAACCACCAATTTAACTCAAAAATATCCTAATTCTTGACTCAAAGCCTTGACATGTATTACATTCATTTTGATACTTTACAAATAAGAAAACAAGCTTCCAAAAACTAAGTCCTAAAAAAAAAATATTTTAAATAAACAAATATAAGTGGGTACACTTTAATTAAAAAATAATACTTTATATATTATTTTAATTTTATTTTTTTAAAATAATATTTTAATTAAAATAATTGTTTGAAAAATTAATTAATTTACTAAAAACTAATTTAATGGAACGTAAATTTCCATGATGGTTTCTTTCCGAAATCCAAGTTTAAAGTTTGGTGTTAAATCATCAGTTTAACTTTAAAAATATCCTAATTTCTTGACTCAAACCTTATATATTAATATTTTAAAACAATACTTTAATTAAAATAAATATTTGAAAAAAAAAATTAAATAAAAAATTAATTTAATGGAGCATAAATTTGTATGATTACTGTCTTTCCAAACTACAAGTTTAAAGTTTCGAGTTAACCATCAATTTAACTCTAAAAATATCCTAATTTATTTACTCAAAGCTTTGACATTTCTTAACATTCTTTTGATAGTTTACAAATAAGAAAACAAATTTTCAAAGTAAACCACAAAAATAAAATCTTACAATTAAACAAAGAGAAGTGGGTGTACTTTAATTAAAAAATACTTGTACATTAATATTTTAAAATACTACTTTAAAATAATTATTTGAAAAAAAAAATAATAAAAACTAATTTAATGAAACATAAATTTCCATGATTGCTTTATTTCTAAACTCCAAATTTTAATTTTGGACTTAATAACCAATTTTACTCTTAAAATATTGTAATTTTCCTAGTAAAACATTTCATTTTTAACATTCGTTTTGATACTTTACATATAAGGAAACAAGCCTTTAAAGTTAAGTCTCAAAAAATAAAATCTTTCAAATAAACAAATATATGTGAGTATACTTTAATTAACTGACACTCTGGTGCTCGGTACTACAGGTTTCGGGTGGGAGTCCCGGCGGTGCCATGGATGTTTGTAGTGGTTCGGAATCCACTTTAAACTGTAGGTCCCAGTCTCATATGACTGTGTAGCGTTGGGCGTAGAACAGACAACCCTACCCAATAAAAAGAAGACATCTCATGTTTAAAAATCTGGCCAGTAGGCAGACGGCCTCGGCCCATCATGGGGTTGTTGCGCCAATCATGATGGTGAAAATACTTTTAATCAAAATAATTTGAAAAATTCATTAATTAATTAAAAGTTAATTTAAGGGAACATAAATTTATATGATTGTTTTCTTTCTAAATTCTAATTTTTAATTTGGAGTTAATAACCAATTTAACTCTAAAAATATCCTAGTTTATTCTTCACTCAAAGCTTTGACATGTTTTAGCATTCGTTTTATATTTTACAAATAAGGAAACGAGCTTCCAAACTAAGTCTCAAAAAATAAAATCTTTCAAATAAACAAACATAAGTGGGAATACTTTACAATGCAATAAAACTATGGAATTTCAAAACATTTCTTTCGCATATAAAAGCAATTTTAAGAATACTAAAGGAAGATATAGCTTTCTGAGGATATTATATCAATAGATACACTGCAGCAAAATATCCTAAAATATTCAGTAGATTCTCTGAAATATCTTTATAGGATTCTAATGCAGCTTCTTTTATAATATGTCACATAAAATGTTTGTCAGTGTATATTACGAGTCGCTTTACACATGGTAATGGAAAAATATTTTCAAAATATTCTCAAATGTAAACGAAATTTATTCAAGATATTTCCGTATTTGCATAACAATGTATTTTATCTCAAAATATATCAATTCTAAATATTTGGAAGTGTGATTTGATTATATGGTACTGCACAGAACATAGAATAAATAGGTTTTTAGGTCGTTTGATTCAATTTTGTAAACCTTTGTTATAAAAATGTTATTTAATATCTGTAATTGTAAAACTTTAATGTATTTTACATAAAGTGTGTTGATTTAAATAAATTTGATCAAAATAATTCAATAATATATATACTTAATTCATTATTAAAATATTTAATTCATATTAAAATACTAAAATATATATAAACATATTAAAAATATTTATATTTAATTTTATGAATTTTTTTTTCCTTTAATTTTCATACATATTTTGATTATGCTCTGGTATAAAAAATATTCACGTTTATTTATACAAATGAAAATAAATATCAATTTTTTATTATTTAATATAAAAAATAATGCCTTTTTATAATTTGAAAACGTTGATTAAAAAAGTCAACTAAATAAAATAAACATTAATTTAAAATAATTAACTAATGTTAATTAAAATAAAAATAAATTAAATTAAATTAAACTTTATTTACTTTAGTAATTAATTTTTGAAACTTTTTAATTAACAATGCCTTAAAGGTTTTTTTTAATAATAAATAAAGAAATTGATTCATAAAAACGTAAATGGAACACTCATTTTCAATTTAAATTTATATTCATTTAGAGATTTCTAAAAAAAAAGAAATATAACTGAAATTTGATATTAGTTTAACATATTATATATAATTTAACATATAATTAATAATGCCTGATATATTTAACAAATAATTAATACTGCCCTTTATTATAACTCAGAAACGTTTATTAAAAAATTCTTTATAATATTTTTTTTAATTTTAATTAATACTTTAAAGGTTTTTAAAATACAAATAAACGTTAAAATTAAAAAATTAAAAATTCAATTCAAACTTAAATAGGGCACTAATTTTCAATTTACGTTTGTATTTATAGTAGTTTAATTTTATTTCTATTTAACTAATATATAAATTAACTAATATATTAATTTAACTTTTAATAATATGTTACAAGTTTCATATTATGTTATCATATCATATAGGATTTCAAATATAATTAAAAATGCCTTATATATTTAACATATAATTAATAATGCTTTTTTTATAACTCGAAAATTTTTATTAAAAAAACTATAATTATTACTTTTTAAAACTTAAAAACTTTAAGGGTTTTTAAAATATTAATTAAACGTTTATTCCCAGAAATTTAAATGGTACAATAAATTTTCAATTTACATTTGATTTAATTAAAATTTTCTGAGAAATAGGAAATTTAACTGAAGTTACATATTAGTTTATCATATTATATAATTATTTTAAATAAACTCAATGCAACTCTAGGACACTTAGATTGAAACAAAAAATTAAAGAAAAAGTAAATAACTCGAAAGATACATGGGATGTATAACGTTTACAAAAGCAAAGCTGAAATATTTCTTACAAAACGTATGTAAATACATAAAGTAGGCTTAAAATACAGATCCTTTGTAGATTACCTGATCACTCAGAGATTCTGAACTTTCATTATAATATACGTGACAAACTAACATCTAAGAAGTCCTATAATAAGATTATCTGTATCAAAATTTTTAATAGAAATAGACTTTACTCTTGCTTATTATTGTTGTTAGAGCTTCATTAAATATCGTCTAAAACTAATAAGTTATGTCAGTTGTTATTAAATCCTGCTTCTCCAAATGGTACACAAACTAAAAAGAGTTTGATATGTTTCTAGCCCATTCAGTAATATAAATATTATTCTATATATAAATTGATTTTAAATTTAAAACATTTAAAATTATCTATTTTATAAAAGAAATTTATGCAGTATACGGGTTTTTATTTAACCAAAACAAATTTTGCATAGTATTTGATTTTTGAAATATTTATTTTAAATATTTCTATACATTTTTTCTTTCCGATGTCCAGTATACAGGACAATAAATATAAAAAAAATACAAAAAAGAACAGGGTAACAAACAAATGAATATTAACCATTAACTTAAAGCAAATCCGAAACCTTTCCATAAAGAAACAAAGTGCAGAACAGGGAACAAGGTGAGAATATCATCTCTTTGTGGTTATCACATAGGTTTGGTTTGTCGCTCTCTGAACTTTCATTATAAACAGACCTGGACAAAGTTTAACATCATTCCGAACGAAGACAAACATCCTATAATAGGATTATCCTGAAGCCTAGGATCAAAATTTTTAGATAGAAATAGCCACATGGCCACAGCTTGTGTTATCACACAGGAGACAGAGAGGGTCAGAGTATTCTGTGCCTGCGGAGACAACCGTGATCAGAGAAAACCTGTAGCAATGCCAACAGTTTATCTGTCAGTTGTATATCATGAATAGGATCGTACCAGGGCTGCAAAGGCGACAGCATCTTCAAACAAGGAGCTCCTAAGAGACTTTTTAATTATCGTCTTAACGGGATGATATGTAACCTCCTGGTTATTTGATTGTAAAACAGAGCCCCTTTCTTGCTAATAAATCAAAATTCTCTATTCCCTCTTTTCGCAGTGGGCCGGTATCCACTGCAGGACGACTTTTATTTTGATCTGACCTCGCCAGAAGGTTAGCTCAGTCATCAATATCTTTAGATCCAGTGGTTTGGTTTGTCGCTCTATTGCATTTGTGCACACTTTAGGCTAATTAAACCGGGTCCTTTTAAAATATGTTCCGAGCCACTAATATCCATGCCACCGCCAGGATTCGAACCTGAAGCACCAAGGGACAGATCGCTAGCCAATTTACCATCAGGCCACTTAGAGCGACATGAAATTGGAAAGTTTATAACCTGAAGAGCTGCTCTTGAATCCGATAGAAGTAACCATTTTAAGAAACACTCTGATCGCCTCTGTAGTTTCTACACATTTTAATATATTTAGTTTTGAAATACTTATTGAAAATATTCCTTAATATGTCTACATTTTTTTAAATATTTATACTACTAATATTTCTTAACACAAGATTTTGAATAAATATTTCTTAGAATTTGGTTTTAAATAAAAAAAAATATTATATATCAGATAAATGTTTCCCCATTTCTGTCATGTTACATGAAAATAAAAAATATAGGATTATGTGTGTTATTATAGTTTAAAATTCAATAATCAAATGTTACCGTTATTTAAGTAAAAGGAATTTTAAAAATATGTTACTTTGTTATTGTTATATTTCGAAACACATACACTGCGAAAAAAAAAAAAGAAGGACAGTGTTTTTTTGCCAATTAATATCTCTTATTTTCTCCTAACAATCAGATATTTATGCAGATTTAGTTTAAGGACCCTTTTTTTTCATTTTGGGCAAACATTAAACATCTACCACTAATATTAATAACAAAAGGGTCAGTATATATAATTTGCCGATGCGTAAAAAATCGTGAAGGAAACCTTGTTAATATATTTATCTTTAGTGAGCTTTTCTTTAGTTAAATAGTGATTTTGTATTTGTTTCATCCTTTTCTGTCAAAAAAATCTGCCGTTTAAAAGTTACATTTCTCCGTTCTCAAAATGCCTAAGAGGAATACTTTTAATTATCGATTTTCAAAAAAGGCCACATTTCTGCATATGATGGTAAAGGTGTCATTGCTCGAAAACAGGTGAGCCCCAATAGAGTTTCAATAAATCAGTGATCCTTTTAAAAATGGAAAGAAAAAGAAGACTGGGCCGAAAAAATTTAACACCAGGACGAAAACTTGTTCGTGTTTAAGAAGAACAAAGAAGTGTTTCAAGGCAAGAAATCAGTCATCAATATCTTTACAACTATGGTTTAAAAAATTTTTTCAAAAAAAAAAACTCATTGTGGATTTTGCTCATTCATAACTTTAGCGTGGGCTAATTAAACATGGGTCCAACAGTTTAATGGACTATGTTCCGATGAAAAGAAATTTCCAGCGGTCAGACGGATATCAGCACTACTGGCATTGTCTGGGGAATGAACCTATTCAACACGACTAATGGGAGGAGAGTTTAATGGTTTGGTTGGCTGTTGCCATAGGAGCGACATGAAATGGTGGCAAAAAACATAACATTCTGAAATTCCGAGCTGCTTCTTCCTTCTCTGACTTGGGGGGTGAAGCAAGTTTCAGCAAGAAACACTCCATTCACACCAAAATCTGTAGTTTCTAACAAATAATGTAAAGTTTTAATATAGTGGAAAACATCTGGGCAATGCTATTCGTCGAGTTTATGCTGATGGAAGGCAATTTGATACGTTAATTCAGTTTATAAGCTTGAATGACTCGTGGGACAATTTTTTAAACACAAGTTTTCTATAAATACTTCCAAACAGAATTTTGAAGTTTTAAAGGCCAAAAAGAACATTCCTTATAAAATCCCTATTTTTTCATTCATAAATGTTGTCCTTCTACTTTTTTCAAAGTTTCAAAAAATAAAACTATTTTTGGCCATTAATATTTTATGTTCGAATATCATAATTCTGATGTTAAAATTGTATTTTTAAAATATTTGTAAAATGTTTTTAAATAAAAGAATTTTAGTAAAAATAAAATATTTTTCGTTATTGTTACAAAATCAAGTTTTCTACTTTTTTTACGTAGTGTATACATTGATTGTGAGTAATGGTAACTTTGCTACTAATAAAATGTAAACATTAATATTTAATTTAAAAAAAAAAAAAACGTTATTCCTACACAGCTCGTATAAAATATATTGAATAAAATATCACAGCTACTATGACATTTAATAGGGAAATTAATGTAGATTTAGCAAGAAGAAGTATTTCCTTTGTTCAGAATGAGAAAAAAATGTAAATGTTTTTCCCAATTACTGACATAAATTACTTTACATTTAGAAAAATACAATTTTTGATTGACTAAAATAACAAAAGTTATAGAATTTTCAATATAAAGAGAACATTTGTTATACCATCAGTGGATATACAGGTAAATAAATTGCATTCACTTTTAATGATTTACTTCAATAATTTTTATATTTTTAATTTTATCATCTTTCCTTTCAGGAAAGAAAAAAAAAATCTATTGTACTCTAGCCTATATATTTTAGTTATTAAATATAATATAGATTTGGGGTTATATAATCATATACATTTTGTAACTTTTTTGTGTAAAAGCAAGTCTGTAGGATATAATACATTATTTTATTTTTTTTTAGACTGCAACCTCTTTTATGTTGGTATAAATATAAGAATTTATTTCTTCTTTTTATTTATTTTTAATGTATATAATATTACGAAAATATTTTGTAAATAATTTAAATAATTAAGTTTTATATTTTATTTTTTAATTTTATCATTATTCATTTTTTTAATTGTTAAATTTATCTTAATTTTTTTTTCTGTTGTTTAATTTAACTTACTTTTTTTCAATTATTAATTTATCTTTATCTTAACATTAAAAGTTTAACATCTATAATCTGATTTTAATCTGATTTTAAATAATTTTAATCTGATTTTACGTCAAAAAGCACTTTGTACAAAGCAAAAATCGCAAAAATTGTATATATACTATCTAAGATGACGCTCTTGGCGATTGATATAAATTCTCTCCCATGTAGAAAAACTGTTTTTATTTGACTAAAATAACAAATATTTATGAAATTTTTAACATGAAAGAAAGCATTTGTTATACCATTAATGCATTAGTGGATATACATGTAGCAAAATAAATTGTCTGCAATTTTAATGTTTTACTTTTTGACCTTTTATACTTTTATCATATTTTCTTTGATATTTTTTAGTCATTCAATGTAATAAAGATTTAAGTTTCTATTTTTATTGTTATTTTGTATATTTTTTTGTGTGCCAGCAAGTCTGCGAGTCTGCTTTGCCCTAAAATAAATATTTCCTATTCTTCTTGCAATTTGTTTTTTTGTTTGATTTTTTTTTCATATATTTTATTTTTTTTTCAATATGCACCAACTTTTAGAGCACTACAAGTATGACAATTTATTTCTTCTCCTCAGTTATTTTTTATGTATATAATATTAAAAATATATTTTGGTAATAATTTAAATAATTGAATTTTTATTTGATTGTTTAATTTTAACATTATTCATTTTTTAATTGTTTAATTTATCTTAATAAATACATTAAAAGTATTTCATTTATAATATAATTATTAATTTATGTAATATTAAGAAAAGAGTTTTATGAATAATTTATATAACTGAATTTTTATTTGATTATTTTATGTTATAATTATGCCTTTTTCAATTATTAAACTGTTAATTTTTAACTATTTAACTGTTGTTCAATTGTTTTTGTTAATAAACACATTAAAATATTTTTATCCATAATCTGATTTTAATAATTTTAATAATTAATTTTAATCAATTTAATAATAATTATTTTTAAAAATTAATAATAAATAAATTAATAATTATTTTTAATAATTTTTTTAATTTTTAATAATTAATAATAATTATTTTTAATTATTTTCTTATTGTTTAATAATTAATAATATTAAATTAAATTAATTGTTTGAATCCGGAAAATAGTCGTATATTTGCAAAATAACAAATAATGTGAAGAGCATATGTGCTATTGCCTCATGTGTCTTATTTAAATGCATCTCTATCGATAAATATTGTTAAAATTAATTGTTACATGAATTTTTTTTTTAAATTTTTTGTTGTAAAGGTACCAGTAGGAATTTTTTTTTTTTTTTTTTAAGTAGTTTAAGATAAATGCACTAAACATATTAAACAAAGAATTTTAAATAATTTAATCTTTATAACGATAAATACTGAAAATCCCCAAATAAAAGCAATTAAAAAGCTGGTATAAAAAAAAAAGAGACAATCAGATTAATTTTTTTTGTGCCCTAAATTCATCCCCACCCCCACCCCACCCTCGTCTTGTTTTTGAAACTAGATTAAATTCGTACGTTTTTGTAAGCAGCAGATTCTTAATTAAACGAACTTAGGAAGAATTTTTTACTAACTGATTCTTAATGCCCACGAAACATTTACTGCTCATTACCTTGCTAAAAGAAGACGATGAAGAACTAAAAAAAAAAAAAACCTGAAGCAATTAATGTCAAAAGTACGTTGTAAGTGATAAACATAAAAAGAAATGGAATAAAAAAAAATAAAGAACATTTTTATTACTAGTTTTTTTTCTCTATCTCTGTTTTAATTTTTAATGGCCAATTCAGTAAGAAAAATTACTTTATCAGAAGAATAAGAGATGTAGCTTATTTCAATAATTAATGGCATTTTTTATACTATAGCAATTTTGATGCTGCTTACGTGCATATTATTTGGAAATTATGATAAATTCAGGGATAAATTTTATTTATGTGAGTAAGCGATTTAACTTTCTTTAACTCATAGAAAATTATAAAAGAAAACAGGTTTTTAAACAAACTTTAACAATTTAACAAAAAAGACAGGTGAGAATATCAGTAATGACTTTTCGTTTGAAATACTAGTAAAGTTAGTATGAATGCTTTTAATTAATATAATTTTTCTTAATTATAAATATTAATTAAAATAATTTAATCTTCATCGATAAATATTAATTAATATAATTTATTATTAAATAATTATGTGTATGATTTTTTTAAAAATGTTTTCAAGTGTAAAGTAATTAGCATAATTTTTTTTTATTTGTTTTTAAGTAGATTAAGAAAAAGGCCATAAAAATAATAAACAAAGAATATTTATTCACAGTCAATATCGTAAATTTGATAAGGTGCTACAGGGATTAAACAAATCACAACAGGCTCTTACTGTTATTTATACCTAACTTTATCCCCCAAAAATCCCTACTTTAATAAACCAAAGCAATTAAAGCCGCTTTCAATGCATTTTGGAGATTTGGCATAAAAAAATAGAGACAAACTGAAAAAAAAAAAATTAAACGATTTAAAACATAGTGACCTAAATTGCTCGACCACTCATGCCCCCACCCCTTTTTTGTTTTATGAAACAAGATTAAATTCGTAACTTTTTCAGATCTTTAAGCAGCAGATTTTTAATTAAACGAATTTAGGAAGGAATTCTTTCCTCCCCATTTGCACTGCAAATTACTGACTGATTCCTTCTAAGAATGCCCACGAAGACATATTTCTGCCGATTACCTTGCTGAAAGAAAACGATGAAGAACTGAAAAAAAACCTGAGGCGATTAATGTCAAAAGAACGTTGTAAGTCATCAAATAGAAACGATAAAAGAAATGGAATGAAAAAAAAAATAATCATAGTGTTTCCAGGCTTTTTATCATATTGTATTTTTTCTCTCTCTTTTTCTGTTTTAATTTTTAATGGGACGAGAATTGGGGGGGAGGAACATTTCGTCATTTGAGACGTATAAACTGGATTTTTGCAGGTTTTATCAGAATCTTCAATTGCCAATTTATTAAGAAAAATTCTTCGAGAATAAGAGATATAGCTTATTTCAATAATTGATGGGGTTTTTTATGCTATAGGATGTAATAGGGAATTTTGATGATGTACAGTGTATTATTAAATTTATCATGGATAACTTTGATTTAGGTGTGTGTGTGTGTGTGTGTTTTTTATAACCTGGTAATTTAAAGAGAAAACAGTTTTTAGTCATAATCTAAAAATTAAAAAGGAAAATCACAAACTAGTAAATCAGCTTTCTGAAATAAACGTTGATAAGTAATTTATCACTCTAGAATAAAAATCAACTATCACTTAAAACCCAGTTCACAGCACAAAAGCAAGAGCTCAACTAAATCCGACACTCGAATCTCGATCTTTTCATATTCGTTTACAAAATACCAGAATGAGATTGGAATTTCTTCACTTTATTACCACAAACTAATAGTTTTCTTACATTAACTATATTAACTATTAGTGGTCAGATAATTCTTCATCGCAAATGATAGAAAATTTTATTTGCCAACATTGGCAAATATCTCGCCCAGCCTATCACCAAAATGACAAGGCAATACTTTTACCGATTTTGAATTTATGCGATTTTTTTAACAAAAGCAAGTTTAGCTTAATTCAGATGAAAATCGTTTAATTAGCTAGATTAAAAATCAAATTATTGGTTAAAACTTTCAGTAAATTTCTTGTTATAAATTAATTTGTTAACTTTTGTAGGAAAACAATTAAAATAAAAGTAATTATCTGAAAATTTTTCCTGTATGAAATACAATTTTGTTAATTTTGATCTAATTTCTAATAATTAGATACACACAAATATCAAGTGCCAAATATATAAAGAATTTTTCTGGAAAAGGAATCATGCAATAACACTAATTCCTAATAATGGCCAAATTGAATTGTTATAAATATACAAATTTTTTTAAAATTGCATTATAAAATATATTAAAAAAATAATGATATTGTTATAAAACTCAGACAAGATGAAATACTGACATTGTTGTAAAACTCAGACAAGATGAAATACTGACAGCTATACAGCTAATACTGAAGCTATTATAAAAATATATAATTACATAACATTCATATTATTATTAAAAAAATTATGAAATCCATTGATGATTACAAGAGTAATCTATTACAAAACATTAGTTGTATTAATTACAATTTTTTCAAATTATTATTAAAAAATTACTAGAAAATTTAATTTTTATATAGAAGAATTTATAAGATGATATGATCTGAATTGCGCCAAACACACTACAAAACAAAATCGCAGAAATATTATTGAAATTGGTGATCATAGCGATAGGCTGGGCGATGTGTTGGCTAATAACATTTTCTAATTTGAACATTTAATAATAATGGATAAAATAGCTAATGTAAGAAAACTATTAGTTTGTGGTAATAACGTGACAAAATTCCAATTTCTCTCCGAAATTTTATAAACGTATATGAAATATCGAAATTCGAGTGTCTGATTTAGTTGAGCTCTTGCTTTCGTGCTGTGAACTGGGTTTTTAGTGTTAAATAAGTTTTATTCTCTATGATAGCTTATTTATCAATGTGAATTCACTAGTAATACATACACACTGATTTACTAGATTGTAATTTTTGTTAAATTGTTAAAATTTGAATAATATCATGTTTTCTTTTAAAATCATCAGGATGGGGTAAAAGAAAAACACACCTAAATCAAACTTGAACCGCATTTAGGATAATTTTTAATACAACAATATGCGTCATAAATTTCCCAAGAAACTCCTATAACTTAAAAATACCATTAATTATTGAAATAAGCTACATCTCTTATTCTTCCAAGTATATCTTCTTAAGGAATTGGCAATTGAAGATTATGATAACTCCTGCAAAAAACTCATGTTGATATGTCTCAAATGAAATCTTTAAATCTTTTAAATCGTTTAAGTCATTTTTTTTTCATTTCCGGTTGTGTCTTTATTTATTATCTAGCAAAAATGAACATCTATTTTCCGGATTGAGTAAATTTCTTATTATATAGTAATTTCATAAGTTTTGTTGAGAAAAACAATTAAGACAAAAATTATAATCTGGAAATATTTTTAGTAATTTATCCTATATAAAATATAATTTTATTAATTTTTGATCCAATTTCCAATAATTAATTGCACACAAATATCATGTGCCATAAAATGTAAATATTTTCCGATAAAGGAATAATGCTGTATTAAAACTAATTCTTAATTATGGGCAAATTGATATTGTTATAAATATACAGATTTTAAAAAATCTATTATAAAATCTATTACAAAATTATGTTATTGTCATAAATCTCAGATATAATGAAATATTATATTGTTATAAAGCAAACCATGACATGCCAATGACACTACTATAAAAATATATAATTACGTAACATTCATATTATTATTAAAAATATTTAAATTTATTGATGTTTCTAACAACAAACTATTGCAAAACATTTGTTGTTATAATCAAAAATTATTCAATTTATTATTAAAACAATTGCGAGAAAACTTATTTTTATAGAGAAGAATTTATAAGATGATTTCGATCTGAATTACGCCAAAGGCACTTTTGTACAAAATAAAACAGCAAAAGTATAATGAAGTAGCCATCTTGGAGATAGGCTGGGTAAGGTATTTGGCAATGTTGGTTATTAAGATTTTCCAGCATTGGCGGGAAAACAATTAACGGGCAGCTAATAATTCCTATATTTAATGTAAGAAAACTATGAGTTTGTGGCAATGAATGAACGTAATTAAAAGTTCAAATTGGAATTTTAAAAGCGAATATTAAAACTCGAGATTCGCTCGTCTGAATTAGTTTAGCTCCTGCTTTCGTGCTGAGAACCGGATTTATTAGAATCAGTGTTATATGAGTTTTATTTTCGACTGATAGCTTACTGATCAATGTGAATTCATCAGCCTTTCATACACAATGATTTTCTAGCTCGTGATTTTCGTTCAACTGTTAAAATTTGATTTTTAAATATCAGGGTGGTAAAGAAAAAACATCACTTACACACCTAATTCAAATTTGTCCCGAATTTATCATAATTTTAATAATGCAATGTAAATCATCAAATTTCCACAGTACATCCTGTAGCATGAAATACACCATTAATTATTGAAATAGGCTACATCTCTTATTCTTCCAATAATTTCTTCTTAATGAATTGGCAATTGAAGATTCTGAAAAAACCTGCAAAAAGTCTAGTTGATATGTCTCAGATGACGAAATTTACTCCCTCCATTCTCATCCAATTAAAAATTAAATCAGAGAAAGGGGAAAATAAAAAAAGTATGATAAAACCCTGGAATCACTATCATTCTTTATTTTTTTTTATTCCATTTCTTTTATCGTTTCTATTTGAGGACTTACAACGTTCTTTTGACATTAATCGCTTCAGATTTCTTTTTCAGTTCTTCATCGTCTTCTTTGAGCAAGGTAATCAGCAGAAAGATGTCTTCGCTTGCATTCTTAAAAAGGAATCAGTTAGTAATTTGCAACGCAAATGGGGAGGAAAAGAATTCCTTCCTAAATTTGCTTAGTTAAGAATCTCCTGCTTAAAGTTATCTGAAAAACGTTCGAATTTAATCTAGTTTCAAAAAACAAGAAGGGTGTGGGGTGTGGGGTGGATGACTGTTCGTACAATTTAGGGCACAATCTTTTTAAATCGTTTAATTGTTTTTTTACATTTTCAATTATCTCTTTTATTTGTTTTTATGCCTCTTCTTCATAATCCTTTGAAAGCGGCTTTAATTGCTTAGGTTTATTGACGTAGGTATATTTTTGGGGATAAAGTTAGGTATAAATTACAGTAAGAGCCTGTTGTGAGTTGTTTAATTCCCAGTAACAGCTTACCAAATTTACTATATTCACTGTGAATAAATATTGTGTTATTTTTATTTTAATTGCATTTTTGTTAAGTTACTTTTTAAAAAATAAATAAAATAATTGTATAATAATATCTTAAAAAGTTAAATAAATTTAAAAATAATATATATATCACGTGCCACAAAATGTAAATATTTTTTGAGGAAAGGAAATGCTACATTAACACTAATTTTTAATTATTAATATTATATTATATATATATATATATATACAGATTAAAAATATAACATAAATCTATTAAAAGATATTGATTTTGTTATAAAAGCTAAGCACGACATATCAGTGACACTATTATACAAAATATGTAATTACATAACATTCATATTGATATTAAAAATAATAAAAACCGTAGATGATTGTAATAAAAAAAACTAGATTTTAATTGTTAGTTGAGTTTTATTATCTATTAATCGTATATTTAACAATGTGAATTCACTAGCATGTTAATACCGCTGATTGTCTAGCATGTGATTTCATTAAAATGTTCATATTTGGAGAAAACCTGTTTTCTTTTAAAAATAACAGGGTGTTTCAGAAAGAAAAAAATCACCTATAGACCCTAAATCGAACTTGTCCCAATTTATTATAATTTCAATACTACATTATACATTATCAAAATTCCCTAGTATATCCTGCAGCATAAAAAAGTACCATTAATTATTGAAATAAGCTACATCTCTTATTCTTCGAAATGAATTGGCAATTGAAGATATAAAAAAAAAAAACAGTAAAAAATCAAGTAGATATGTCTCAACGACGCAATCATTCCCCCTTCTCTTCCCTTTAAAAATTGAAACACATAAAAAGAGAACAAAAAATAACAGTATGATAAAACCCTGGAAACACCACCATTCTTTATTTTTTTTCATTCCATTTCTTTTATCGTTTCTATTTGATGACTTACAACGTTCTTTTGACATTAATCGCTTCAGATTTTTTTTTTTCTTCCTCGTCTTCGTTTAGCAAGGTAATCAGCAGAAAGATGTCTTCGTGGGCATTCTTAGAAGGAGTCAGTTAACAATTTGCATCTCAAATGGGGATGAAAGAATTCCTTCCTAAATTCGTTTAATTAAGAATATGTTGCTTAAAGCTTTGAAAAAAGTACAAATTTAATGTTTGAAAAAACAAAACAGGGTGGGGTGGGGAGATGAGTTCTCCTACAATTTAGGGCACAATCTTTTAAATCGTTTAATTCCTTTTTTTTTATTTCCGATTGTCTCTTTTTTTTTGCCTCATCTCCAAAATGCATTGAAAGCGGCTTTAATTGCATTGGTTCAATAAAATATTGATTTTTTTGGGATAAAGTTTGGTATAAATAACAGTAAGCGCCTGTTGTGACTTGTTTATTCCCAGTAACACCTTATCAAATTTACGATATTGACTGTGAAAAAATATTGCTTGTTTAATATTTTTATAGCATTTTCTTAAGTTACTTAAAAATTAAATAAATAAAATTAATTGTATACTGATAACTTTAGGATTATATAAAAGTAAAAAATTGCTTTATACCAAATAATTATTAATCATTTAATTATATTAATCAATATTTGTCGATAAAAATTATATTATATTAATATAAATTAATTAAGATTAACTTACATTTTTATTAATTAAAAATATCAGGGCAAATGCAACAATAATAACTCTATTCTATACATTATTATCTAGAAAACACCTGTTTTCCTAATTCAGTAAATTTCTAATTGTAAATTATTTTTAATAAGTTTGTTGCAAAAAATAGTGAGATAAAAATTATAATCTGTGATTTTAAGATAAATGTTTCCTCTATGAAATTAATTTAGATCGAATTCTAATAATCAGTTACACACAAATATCACGTGCCACAAAATATAAATATCTTTCTGGCAAAAAATATCATTCTTAATTGTGGACAAATTAATATATTGTTATAAATGTGCAGGTTTAAAATAATATAACATAAATACTAGTATAAAAATATTGATATTTTTATAAAACTCAGTCAGGATGAAATATTGACATTGTTATAAAACTCCGACAAGATGAAATTGTCATAAAAGCCAATCATGACCTGCGGCTGGCACTATTATAAAAATACAATTACGTAACATTCATATTATTATTAAAATATTAAAATTCCTTGATGATTATAACAACAAATTATTACAAAACATTTGTTATTTTAACTATCAATTATTAAAGTTATTTTTAAAGAAAACAAGAAAACAAATTTTTCACGCAGAAGAATTTTATAAGATGATTTTTATCTGAATTACTCCAAACATATTTTATACAAAGTAAAACACAAAAAAGACTAATAAAGACGATTTCTTGGTGATAAACTGGACGAAGAATTTGGCAAAGTTGGCTAACAAAATTTTCCAACGTTTACGAGAAAACAATTAGCTGGCCGTTAATAGTTAATATAACTAATGTAAAAAAAAATAGCTTGTAATAATAACGTGACGAAATTCCAAGCTAAATACGGAATTTTATAAAGGAATTATAGAGAGTTTTTGCATACCGTATTTTGGACGCCTGTTAGATTTTTTCCCTAGCGCGCATACTGATAGGAAATTGCGCATGCGTATCTGTAATAATGTTTCTATGAGCATGCGCACTAGGGTGAAAAAGCTAACGGACGTCCAAAATACGGTATGCAAAAACTCTCTGTTATTGCTCGAGATTCACGTGTCTGATTTAGATTTTTCCGTGTCTCCTGCTTTCGTGCTGTTAACTAGGTTTTAGGCGTTAGTTGAGTTTTTCTAGATTGATATCTTATTCCCTAACATTTGATACACACTTATTTTTCTAGCATGTGATTTTCTTTAAATTATTAAAATTTGAATAAAAATCTGTTTTCTTTTAACCAATATAAGAAAAAAATCAATTAAACAATCACTCTTATCCCGTATTTATCATAATTTCCATATAAATATATACGCATACATAGCATAAAAATTGCCTACGACATCAAAAATATCATTAATTATTGAAATAAGTGAAATCTCATTCTTACAAGAATTATTTTTTATGAATTGGCAATTGACTGATAAAACCTGCAAAAAATCAACTTGATATGTCTCAAATGATTGAGACCCCCAGACCCCCCCCATTCTCATCCCATTAAAAATAAAACAGAGACAGAGGGGAAAAAAAAGTATGATAACAACCACGGAAACACTGCCATTCTTTATTTTTTTTACATTCCATTTCTTTTACCGTTTGTATTTTTTATGACTTACAACGTTCTTTTGACATTCATCGCTTCAGGTTTTTTTTTTTTTTTTTTAGTTCTGCGTCGTCTTCTTTTAGCAAGGCAATCAGCAGAAAGATGTCTTCGTGGGCATTCTTAGAAGGAATCAGTTAGTAATTTGCCAAGCAAATGGGAAGAAAGAATTCCTTCCCAAATTCGTTTAATTAAGAATCTTCTGCTTAAAGATCTGAAAAACGTACGGATTTAATCTAGTTTCAAAAAACAAAACTGGGGGAGGGGGTGGGGTGAGTGCTCGTGCAATTTAGGGCACAATCTTTTAAATCTTTTAATTCCTTTTTTTTTTTTTCATTTCCGAGTGTCCCTTTTTTTTTAAAGCCTCATCTCCAAAATGCATTGAAAGCGGCTTTAATTGCTTCGCTTTATTAAAGTAGGGATTTTTGGGGATAAAGTTAGGTATAAATAACTGTAAGAGCCTGCTGTGACTTGTTTAATAATCCCCTTGCATCTTACTAATTTTTCACGATATTCATTGTGAATAAATATTCTTTGTTTAATATTTTTATTGTATTTTTAAGTTACTTAAAAATAAATAAAAATATATATGCTGATATATGTAGAGTTAAAAAAAAAAAAATAACTGTATTCCATTTAATTACCTAATAAAAAATTACATGAATTAATATTTATAGGCAATGTTTAAAATATATTAATTAATATTAATTAATAAACACATAATTACTTTTAGTTAATTAAAAATAACTGAAAAAATGCAACAATAAGGTCTGTACCCTCCACATTATTATCAGGCAAAAACAAACAACTGTATATCGGATTCAGTAAATTTCTTAAATATTAAATTAGAGACAATTATTGAGAAAAACAATTAAAAAATATAATCTGAAAATTTTTACGATAAAATTTTCCTATTCAATATCATTCAATTTCATAAAATACAATTTAATCAATTTTAATCAAATTTCTAAATATTAGTTGCGCATAAATGTCACGTGCCACCAAATATAAATATTTTTCTGGAAATAAAGTCACGCTATATTAACACTAATTGTTAAATACTACCAAATTAGTATCGTTATGAATATACAGGTTTTTAAAAGGTATAATATAAAAAGTATTAAAAAATATTGATATTTTTATAATAGTCAGATAAGATGAAATATTGACCTTGGTTTAAAACTCAGACAAGTTAAAATATCGCGTTGTTATAATGCTATAAAAAAGCAAACCATGACATGCCATTGATACTGTAATAAAGATATATAATTGCGTAACATTCATATTATTGTTAAAAAATATTAAAATTTATTGTGGATTATAACAACAAACTATTACAAAACATTTGATGCTGTTATAATTACAATTTATAATATATTATATGATAAAACCCTGGAAACAGAAAACTTATTTTTTACATTCCATTTCTTTATCGTTTTGATTTGATTACTTACAATGTTCTTTTGACATTAATCGCTTCAGGTTTTAAAAAGTGTTTTAGTTCTTCATCGTCTTCTTTTAGCGATAATCAGCAGAAAGATGTCTTCGATGGGCATTCTTAGAAGGAATCTGATAGTAATTTGCTAGCAAATGGGGAGGAAAGAATTCCTTCCTAAATTCGTTTAATTAAAAATCTGCTGCTTAAAGATCTGAAAACGTGTACGAAAATCTAGTTACAAAAACAATATGGGGTGGGAGGAATGCTCGTGAATTTTAAAATCTTTAAATTGTTTATTTTCCGATTGTCTCTTTTTTTGTATGCCTCATCTCCAAAATGCATTGAAAGCTATTGTTTCGATTTATTAAAGTGGAGATTTTTCTTCAGGATTAAGTTAGGTGTAAATAATAGTAAGCGCCTAGCATTTCTGACTGTTTACTAACACCTTATCGAATTTACGATATTCATTGTAAATAAATATTCTTTTGTTTAATATTTTTATTGTATTTTTCTGAAGCTGCGTAAAAAAAAATAAATAAATAAATTACATACTTGCCTTGACAGTTAAATATTTTTTTAAAAAGCAAATTTACACTAATGATGATTATTTATTAAAATTGCATTAATTAATATTTATTGATGAAGATTATATGATATTGATTGATATTAATCAATAAACATTAAATACTTTTTCATTAATTAAAAATAAAGGGACAAATGCAACAATATCATCTATGCTCTTTCTAGCTATACTAGTTACACTATACTATTATCTAGTGAAGAATAAAAAACTGTTTTCCGTATTGTAAATTTCTTATTATGTATTAATTTGATAAATTCTAGTCACAAAAAAAAATTAAGATAAAAATTATATTCTGATAATTTTTAAAGATGTAAAAGAAGAGATTTAAAAAAAAGAGATTTAAAATTTTTAATTTTTCTCTTTTTTTAAAAATTGGTCTTTAAAAAATACTAATTAACTATTTATTAATAAATTATAATCAATATTTATAGAAAGAATAAATTATTTTGATTAATATTTATATATAAAGATTAAATTATATTGATAGCATTCATACTAGCATTCACTAGCCTTTCATACGAAAAATCATAGCTGATATTCTGGCCTGAATTTATAATTAAATTGTTAAAATTTGAATTAAAATCTGTTTTTAATTATCTTTGTGTTAAATAAAAAAAGTCACTTACACATATAAATAAAATGTATCCTGAATTTTCATAATTTCCATGTATACACATACACAGCATCAAAATTCCCTGAAATTGGCATAGCATACGAAAAAAGAATTATGAGTAAACCTGTTTATTTTCATACAGAGGAATTTATAAGATGATTTTGATCTGAATTACGCCAAACTCTCTTTGTTTAAGGAAAAATCACTAAAAGTATAATGAAGTTGCCAATTTTGGCGGTAGGCTGGGCGAGGTATTTGGCAGTCTTGTTGTAATAACGTGACGATATTACAACCTTTAATCTGAATTTCATAAACGATTATTAAAGATCGAGATTCACCTGTCTGATAAAAATAAGCTCCTGCTTTTGTGCTACGAAATTTAAGTGTAAATTGAGTTTTATTCTAGAGTGAAAACTTATATCAATGTGACTTCACTAGTATTTCTTACACGCTATTTTTTTAACTTTTGGTTTTCGTTATATTGTTAACATTTGAATAAAAACTTAAAATATTCTTGTATAATTATTTGTGTGTTAAAGAAAGAAAATCACTTACACACACAAAAAAAAAAATTATTCCAAATTCATCAAAATCCCGTAGTACATCCTGTAGCTATAAAAAATACCATTAATTATTGAAATAAACTAAATCTCTTACTCTAGCAAGTATTTCTTCTTAATGAATTGGCAATTTGAAGATTCTAGATAAAACCTACTGCAAAAAATCAATTAAGGTCTCCAAAATCCCCCCCGTCCCTCTTCTAGACCCATTAAAACATTTAAAGATGAAAAAAAGAGTATGATAAAACTCTGGAAAACCACCATTTTTCTTTTTTTTTTTTTTTCATTTCTTTTATCGTTTCTATTTGATTGGCTTACAACGTTCTTTTGACATTAATCGCTTCAGGTTTTTTTTTAGTTCTTCATCGTCTTCTTTTAGCAAGGTAATCAGCAGAAGGATGTCTTCGTCGGCATTCTTAGAAGAAAATCAGTCAGTATTTGGCCGTAAATGGGGATAAAGAATTCCTTCCTAAATTTGTTTAATTAAAATCTGCTGCTTAAAGATCTGAAAAACGTACAAATTTAATCTAGTTACAAAAAAAAAAAAACAGGGAGGGGAGTGGGGGGATGACTGCTCGTGCAATTTAGGGCACAATCTTTTAAATCGTTTAATTCCTTTTTTTTTATTCATTTCCGATTGTCCCTTTTTTTTTTTTATGCCTCATCTCCAAAATGCATTGAATGAGTTTTAATTGTTTCTCTTTATTAAAGTAGGAACTTTTTGGCGGGATAAAGGTAGGTATAAATAAAGTAAGTTGCCTGTTGTGACATGTTTAATCCGAGTAATACCATATCAAATTTTAGATTGTAATAAATATTCTTTGTTGGATATTTTTATGGAGTTTCATAAAAGAAATATTAAATGTCGAGTTTCGAATGTCTGATTTAGTAGAGCCCCTGCTTTCGTGCTGTAAACTACATTTTAAGTGTTAGGTTGAATTTTAAGCTCTAGTGATAACTTATTTATCAATTTGAGTTACTAAGCTTTCCAAAAAGCTGATGATCTACTTCGTGATTATCGTTAAATTGTTAGAATTTGAATAAAAACATGTTTTTTCTTTTTTAAAATTATCAGGGTGTTTAAGAAAAATAAACACTTACGCACTTAAATCAAACATGTCCTCCATTTTCCATAATTTTAATATTACAAACATCATCGAAATTCCGTAGTACATCCTATAGCATAAAAAATACCATTAATATTTAAATAAGCTGCATTTCGTATTCTTTCAAGTGTTTCTTCTTAATGAATTGGCAATTGGAGATTCTGATAAAACCAGCAAAAATCAAGTTGATAGTCTCAAATGACGAAATTCACCCCCCCCGCCTTCTCGCCCCATTAAAAATTAAAACCGATAAAGAGAAAAATAAAAAAAAAAAACAGTATGATAAAACCCTGGAAACACCACGCTTTATTTTTTACATTTCATTTATTATATCTTTTCCATTTGATGACTTGGAATGTTCATTTGACATTAATCGCTTCAGGTTTTTTTTTTTTTTTTTAGTTCTTCGTCGTCTTCTTTTAGCAAGGTAATCAGCAGAAAGATGTCTTCGTGGGCATTCATGGAAGGAATCAGTCAGTAATTTGCAACGGAAAATGGGGAGGAAAGAATTCCTTCCTAAATTTGTTTAATTAATAATCTGCTGCTTAAAGATCTGAAAAAGCGCGAGTTTAAATTCAAAAAATAAGATGGGGTGGGTTAGATGTGTGCTCATGCAATTTAGGGCGCAATCTTTTAAATCGTTTAATTATTTTTTTTTTTCATTTCTGATTGTCTCTTTTTTATTTAAAGCATCATCCCCAAATTTCATTGAAAGCGGCTTTAATTGCCTCGCTTTATTAAAGTAGGGATTTTGGGGATAAAATTAGGCATAAATAACAGTAAAGGCCTGTTGTGACTTGTTTAATCCCAATAACAGCTTATCAAATTTACGTTATTCACTCACTGTAAACACATATTCTTTGTTTAATATTTTTAATTGCATTTTCTTAAACTACTTTAAAAAATAAATAAATAAACTGGATACTGATACCTTTAGTGTTGATTAAATTAAAAACTAACGGTTTACCAATTAATTATTTATTAATATATTATATTGATTACTATGAATTAATAAACATAAAATTACTTTTTTTATTAATTTAAAATAATGAATGAAATACAACAATAACAACTATATTCTCCACATCATTGTCAGACAAAAATTAAACAACTGTATACCGGATGCAGTAAATTTCTTAAATATTAGTTTGATAAGTTTTTTGAGAAAAACAATTAAAAATTATAATCTGAAAAGTTTTAAGAGAAATTTTACCCATATGAAATATAATTTTATTAATAATTATCTGTTTTCTAATATTAAGTTACACACAAATATCATGTGCCAAAAATATGTATTTTTTTCTGTGAAAGGAATCATGATAAATTAATGTTAAATCTTAATCATATGCAAATTGATACTGTTATAAATACATAGATTTTTAAAAACATAAAAACAAATAAAAATATTAATATTGGTATAAATGTCAGGCAGGATAAAATATTGACATTATTATAAAAGCAAACCATGGCGCTGACATTATTATAAAAACGTACAATTACGCAATATTCATATTATTATCAAAAAATATTAAAATAAATTGATTGAACAACAAACTATTATAAAACATGTGTTGTTATAATTACAATTTATTAAAAATATTAAAAAATTATGAGAAAACTTATTTTTAATACGCTTTTATTAGTTTCACCTGTATGTTTGTGTATGTATGTATGTTTGTATGTATGTAACTGACTTTTCCCCTGAGATCTGTTTCTCCTCATATACACTATTTAAACTGCAAAGAAACATTTACAGGCATCTTTCAGAAAGAAAAACAGTTGATTCTTTTAATAAGCTTTTATATTAGTTTCACCTGTATGTTTGCTTGTTTGTTTGTAACTGACTCTTTGGGCTCGATTTTGCCCTACCTTAAGAGATCAGATTTAATTTAAACGTTGTAGACTTATCAAGGATCGACGACACTAAAATAGTTTGATAAGTTTATTATCTCATCATGATTAGGATCGCCAGGATTAGAGATTTTATTTTTAACTTATGAAGAGCAATTTAACCCATGTAGAATGAAAGTATTCAGTAAAGACATTCAAACCTACGTGGGATAGTGGCACAACGGACTATTCTCATTTAGCTTATGTTTTACTCACAATTACATTATTGTAAGAACTATATTTCCACTCCTCCGTACCGGGACCTCATTTAAATATTATAGTTTAAAAACATTGAAAAATATGCTTTTAGAGTTAAGCAAACTAAAAAGTAAAAAATAAATGAATAGTTTAAAAACTAAAAAAACACGTTTTTGTAGTTGATCTAAAAAGTAAAAAATAATTGTTAACATAAGAATAAAATTACTGACGAGAAAATGAATGTCACTGTTCTAAAAGCGGGGGTGCTTTGTATGACACTTTAAAACTAACTCTGCATTTCGGAATGAAACTATTGAAAAATTATAACAATTGATATCGAGCACCTCACGCTTTTAGAACAGTGACATTCATTTTCTCGTCAGTCATTTTATTCTTATGTTAACAATTATTTTTTACTTTTTAGATTAAGTCTAAAAGCGTGTTTTTTAGTTTTTTTAAACTATTCATTTATTTACACAGAAGAAGACAGAACATTTTTTTTATATAATTTTGATCTGAATTACGCCTAACGCACTTTGTAGAAAATAAAATCGCAAAAGTATAAAGAAGAAGTCCATCTTGGCGAGAGGCTGGGTGAGGTATTTGGTTATGTTGGATAATAAGATTTTCTAGCATTGGCGAGAAAAACAATTAACTGGCTACTAAAATTATTATATTTAATTTAATAAAATTATGAGTTTGTGGTAATAAATGACGATATTAAAAGTTCAAATTGGAATTTTATAAGCGAATATTAAAGGTAGAGTTGCAAATGTCGGATTTAGTTCAGCTACGGCTTTCGTACTGTGAACTAGGATTTAAGTGTTAGTTGAGTTTTATTCTCGTCTGATAAATTATTTATCAATTTGAATTCACTATCATTTCATTCAAGCTGATTGTTCTAGCTTGTAAAGATTCATTAAATTGTTAAAATTTTAATAATAACTGCTTCCTTTTAAAATTATGTGCGCTGTTAAGAAAAAATCACCTGTACATCTAAATCCAACTTGTCCTGAATTTATCATAATTTTAATACTACAATTAACATAATCAAAATTACCCTAGTACATCATGTAGCTTAAAAAAAACCATTAATTACTGAAATTAGCTACATCTCGTATTTTGCCAAGTATTTCTTCTTAATGAATTGGCTATTGAAGATTCTGAAAAACCCTGCAAAGAATCTAGTTAATATGTCTCAAATGACGACATTCACCCCCACCTCCTCCTCCCATTCTCGCCCCACTAAAAATTAAAACCGATAAAGAGAGAAATAAAAAAAAAAAAAAACAGTATGATAAAACCCTGGAAAAACCACGCTTTATTTTTTACATTTCATTTATTTTATCTTTTCTATTTGATGACTTAGAATGTTCTTTTGACATTAATCGCTTCAGGTTTTTTTCTTTAGTTCTTCATCGTCTTCTTTTAGCAAGGTAATCAGCAGAAAGATGTCTTCGCCGGCATTCTTCGAAGGAATCAGTCAGTAGTTTGGAACGCAAATGGGGAGGAAAGAACTCCTTTCTAAATTCGTTTAATTAGGAATCTAATGCTTAAAGATCTGAAAAACGTTCGAATTTAATCTAGTTTCAAAAAACAAAGATGGGGGGGGGGATGAGTGCCCGTGCTTTTCGGCTGCAGTCTTTTAAATCGTTTAATTCCTTTTTTTTTTTTTTTTTTTTTCCATTTCTGATTGTCTCTATTTTTTTTCATAATGCCTTATCTCCAAAATACATTGAGAGCGGCTTTAATTGTTTCAGTGTATTAAAGTAGGGCATTTTTAGGGATAAAGTTAGATATAAATGACAGTAAGAGCCTGTTGCGACTTGTTTAACCTCAGTAACACCTTATCAAATTTACGATATTCACTGTGAATAAATACCCTTTGTTTATTATTTTTATTAAATTTTTCTTTAGCTACTTGGAAAATAAATAAATAAATTACAGGCTAATGAATTTACAGTTAAATAAAATTTAAAAAAACAGATTTATACCCATTAATTATTTATATTAAATTTTATTAATTAAATTTAATCGATAAAGATTAGAACAGTTTACTTATTATTTATGAATAAAGATAGCATATTAATTTATATTAGTTAATTACCATTAAATTTCTTTTCTATTAATTTTAAAAAATGGGACAAATGCTACTATAACAATTATACTCTACACGTAAATATCTATCAAAAATAAACAACTGTTTTCTTGATTCAGTAAATTTCTTATTATATATTATTTTGATAACTTTTGTTGAAAAAACATTTAAAATAAAAATTATAATCTGAAATTTTTAAGAGAAATTTTTCCTATATGAATTATAAATTTATTAATTTTGATCAAATATTTAATAATATCAAATATTTAATATTACGGGCCGAAAAATATAGATTTTTCTGGATAGCGAATCATACTACATTACAACTGGCATGCTATGTTATCATGATTAACATGCTAATCATGCTATATTAACATGACAAATCACGATTTATTTTGATCATCGTTATAAAGGCAAACATGGCTTGCAACTGATATTATTATAAAAAAAATAATTACTTAACAGTCCCTATTATTATTACAAAAATATTAAAATCCATTGAGGATTATAACAACAAACTGTTACAAAACATTTGTTGTTACAATTACAAATTATTCAAATTATTATTTTTAAAAAAAAAAAGAAAACTTATTTTTTTATACAGAAGAATTTATAAGATGAGTTTGATCTGAAATACGCCAAATGCATTTTGTACAAAGCAAAAGTATATTGAAGTAGCCATCTTGGCGATAGGTTTGGCGAGGTATTGACAAATTTTGGCAAATAATATTTTGTATCATTTGCGAGAAAATGATTAGATTCTGCCAATAGAAAATATATGATTGATGTAAGAAAAGTATTAGTTTGTGCTAATTGCGGGAAGAAGTCCAAATTCAATAGGGAAATTCATAAGCGAATATTAAAGGTCGAGTTTTGCATGTCTGATTTAGTTGAGCTCTTGCTTTCGTGCTATGTTAGTTGAGTTTTATTGTTGTGCTAGCTTATTTATCAATGAGAATTTACTACCAATTCATACACGCTGATTTTCTAGCTAGCTTGTGATTTACATTAAATTGTTAGAATTTGAATAAAAATATGTTTTCTTTTAAAATTATAAGTGTAGTAAAGAAAGCAAATCACTTACACACCTAATTCAAACTTGTTCCGCGTTCATCATAATTGAAGTACTACAATATACATCATCAAAATTCCCTGGTACCTCCTATAGCATAAAAAAATACCATTAATTATTGAAATAAGCTACATCTCGTATTCTTCCAAGTATTTCTTATTAATGAATTGGCAATTGAAGATTCTGAAAAACCTGCAAAAAAATCAAGTTGATATGTCTCAAATGATTAGCCTCCCACATTCTCGTCCCATTAAAAATTAAATCAGAAAAAGGGAGAGAGAAAAAATAACAGTATGATAAAACCATGGAAACATTACCATTCTTAATTTTTTTTTTCATTACCATCTCTTTTACCGTTTCTATTTGATGACTTACAACGTTCTTTTGACATTAATCGCTTCTGTTTTTTTTTTTTAGTTCTTCATCGTCTTCTTTTAGTAAAGTAATCAGCGGAAAGATGTCTTAGAAGGAATCAGTTAGTAATTTGCAACGCAAATGGGAAGGAAAGAATTCCTTCCTAAATTCATGTAATTAAGAATCTGCTGCTTAAAGATCTGAAAAACGTTCGAATTTAATCTAGTTTCAAAAAGACAAGACGGGGGGGAAGGATGACTGTTCGTGCAATTTAGGGCACAATCTTTTAAATCATTTAATTTCTTTTTATTTAGTATTTTTTTTTTTTCATTTCCAATTGTCTTTTTTTTTTTGATGTCTCATCTCCAAAATGCATTGAAAGCGGCTTTAATTGCTTCGCTTTATTAAAGTAGGGATTTTTGGGGATAAAGTTAGGTATAAATAACAGTAAAGGCCTGTTGTGACTTGTTTAATCCCAATAACACCTTATCAAATTTACGATATTGACTGTGAATAAATTTTTATTTGTTTACTATTTTTATAGTATTTTCTTAAGCTACTTAAAGAAATAAATGAATAAAATTCATACTGATAAGTTATTGATATACAATAAGATTTAAAAAAATCTTATTGTATACCAATTATTTATTTATTAATAAAGTTTATTAATTTACATTTTCTAAAATTATTAATTAATTTTAAGTATGCTAATTCAACTTTTATAATTATATAAAGTATATTATATATTATATATATATAACTAGAATTATTATGAGCTACATAGAATCTCAATCATATCTTGTATAGAAAACTATAACATCATTCTCTATACAAAAGAATTTAATCAGAATTTAAATTCATTTGCCAAACACAAACATCTAAATGGTTGGAACTGCTATAAATATTTTTACAAATACACAATAACATGACATGAATCAAGTTGCAGTGTCAATTAAAAAGAAATTAGCAGAACACTATAGAAATAACTACAAAAATCCTAAAGAAGTATAACTTTAACAAGTTATCCATACCTTCAGAATATCATAAATCATGTTAAATCTCCATGCTAAAATTGCTTAATCCAAGAAAAACTCATCTAAAACTTATATATATATATATACATATATTTATTAAGAACACTACACAAATTACCAAAGGTGAACAACTGACAATTAGTGAATTAGATATATGACTATTTCGGAAGACAAATGTTACTACTTTTATTCTTTTTCGTCATTGACGCAACAGCCCCATGGTGGACCAAGCCCATTTGCCTACTGGTAGATTCCTAAATTAGAGATTTTTCTTTTAAGCGATACGTTTATCAGCCCTACACTCAATAGTCACATCAGGCAAGGACATACAATTTCAAGTTGATTACGAATTACTACAAACAAAATGGCAAAGATCGCTAGTCACTCAGCCATCAGGTTCCCACTATTGAATCAGCTATACATAAATTGTATATCAAAACCTTAATAGCATTCGCCGGTAGTAACCTCAAGGACGCTATATATTTAAACCTCTCAAAAATATTCAAATGCACTTAAGTTTTAACAGCAACATAGCTGAAAATCGTTTTATAAATACAAAATCTATAGGTTGAACTGCAAAAACTGCATTGGCAGATCGAAACAGAACGCAGGACAAAAGATACACTGAAAGGATGTGAAAAAAAAGGTCTTCAGGAAATCCATCAAACCCTAAAGAAATCAGTTAACTCAACGGAAATCAATTATAAGACCCCCAGAACAGCATTATCAAGGAATAAATACCCTCATGATTTGATAAACCCTGTTAATTATGCTCACCTATTTACTGGAAGGAAACCAAAAGTACAACTTCTGTCGCATTCCTTAAATTCCATGTTTGGTTAACAGTGTATAATTAAAATATCGCACACATCTGACGGAATATATATTCGGTATATATTCCATTATATATTCATTCATATGTGGTATATATTCCGTTCATAGGCGATATATTTGGTATACATGGCGTTCATATATTTGGTATTTATTCCGTTCATATGTTGTTTATTTTGTGTATATATTATACATATATGATATATTTATTAACGGAATATATACCAAATATATCACATATGAACGAACATATCATGAACAGAAAATATATTTGGAACTTCAACCAAATGTTCAAATGTTTCTTTTTGCGTTGCACTTTGATCTTGGGAAAATAAATCTCTTTACATTTAAAATTCTTAAATTCTACATATTTATTAAATTATGAAGAAATCACCTTAATTCAACGAGAATCAATTATAACGTCCCGAGAATAGCTTTATCAAGGAATACGTACCCTAATCGTTTAATAAACCATGTTAATTATATTCACCTGTTTACTAGATTCAAGTCAAAGACGCATCTAGCGGTGTATTATAACGTTATATATATATATAATAACAATATCAATTAATAAAATATAATATATAAAGAAATGCATAAAATTTGCCAAAATATATTCCGCCATTTTGTATATATAATTGAACACGCGAATCTGCACTTTCTTTACGAAGCAGTTTTAGGAATAAAAAGAAGGAGAGGAAATAAATCGCCGTAATTATTTCGAAAAAGGAATCTTTGAAAAGTTGCTGTGGGTTTCTTTGGCGTCTTTCTCGTGTTTTTTGCTCCTTTTATCCCCGCCATGTTCCATTTATTACCACCCTGTTGTTGCATTTCGCCCGTTTCTTTCTATTTTGTTGTTAACTTCCATCTGAAATTCTTCTGGGAATCTTTCATTCGGCTTTCTTTCCGAGTTTACTTGAATAAAAGAAATCCTTTTTAGCTTTCAATAGAGTATACGTGTTTTATAATGGAAACTATTTCTCATTATAAAGGACGTACACACTATACAGCCACTAATCGATATTTGTAATTCAATTATTATAGTGTGAGTGATTTTCTAAGGAAAAATTGTTTGTGTATTTTGGTTTAATATCCTTATATAATAGGAGTTCCTTTATATCCATATTCAATTAAAATATTGACGCACATAAGAATGGAATATACATTTGGTATATATTCTGTTCATAATGATATATTTGGTGCATATTCCTTTTCTTCATATGTGATAAATCCAGTATATATTCCGTTCATATGTGATATGTGTATTCTATATTTCATATTTATTCCGTTCAAGGTATATATATTCCGTTCTTATATAAGTGGTATATATATTCAGATCATATGTGATAAATTTGATATATATATTCCGTTCATATGTGATATGGTATATATCCCTTACATATGCGGTATATGTGGTATATATCCAGATCATCCGTGGTATATTGTATATATTTAACTCATATGTATTACACTTGGTATGTATTCCGATGATAGTGATATATTTGCTATATATTCCGTTAATATATATACATGAGCGGAATATATATTTGGTATATATTCCATTCATATTATATTTGACATACATTTCGTTCTTATGAGATATATTTGGTATATATTACATATGTGATATTTTGGTATTGGAGATATTTGGTATATTTGGTATATATTAATTCATATGTGATATATTTGTATGTATTAAGTTCATATGTGGTATATTTTGTATAAATTCCGCTCATATGGGATATATTTTGCTATGTCCAAATATAAAGACAAATTTTAAATTTAAAATTTCCGGTCCTTATGGAATTTCAATTTTTTTTCTGTTTTAGGTTGCTGACACTGTCACTGTCCTTGACATCTCTGTGAAATTTGACGACAAAATATTCATTAGTGCTTGAGTTACGCTTGGCTTTGTGAGACGCTAAAACTGATTCTGGCGATTTTTAAATGTCTGAATTAATTGAGCAAAGAACTTGCATTCAATTTTGTCTGCGGAAACGTATAGAATGTTGCAGACGTCATTCGGTGAGCATTCATATACAGGAACGAATTGTTTACAAGTGGCACAAACAGTTCAAAGAAGGCAGAGAACGCGTTGAAGACGAAAAAGCCCTCTGGTCTACCATCAACCTCGATCGACGAAGCTCACGTCCAAATAATTAAAGATTTTGTGCTTGCAAACAGTCGATTTACAATTAGAAACCTTTTTGATAATGTTGGAATTTCAAAAAATCGGTCAATTCTGTTTTGGGTCTCAAACGCGTCAAATCTCGATTGGTACCGAAAACACTGAATGCGCCAGCTCACATTGCATTGATTCTTCGTGACTCTTTCACCAAAAATAAAATTCATATTTCATTTTGTATTAATGCTTGCACCAGTAGCTTAATTTATTGATACGTATCATACGAATTTAATGACTGCCAGATATATTGAAGCGTGTATCCTGATGCCTGGCCTATTTCCGTCGTGTTTAGATATGTATTTGCAAAGGAGTATCGCAGAACATCTTCATGTGTTAATCGAATATCTCATGTTCTCCGTCTCTTTGAACTGGATGGTGCAGTGAAGTTGCCCGTCTCCTGAGACAGCAAAGTGTAGTTGTTGCAGTTTGAATCGATAGAAGACGATCCATAGAAAAACTTTCGGCACAAACCCACACATTTCCCGGCATTCACCATAAATAACTATCATTTCCAAGTATTGCGCAAATGCGTAATATCAATTAAACAATAACTTGTTTAGTATATTATATTAAATTTTCAAATTATAATTAACTTATAAATTAAAAAATAATTATTTTTAACTTTAAAAATTGTTCTCCTAGACGCCCAATACTTTTTTTCTTATATGTATTTTTAATTTAATTATATTTTCTGGGTAAATTACTTTCAAAAACGGCACATCATCCATTTCAAAACCTGGCATTCGTATCGTATTTCTAGTTTATTATAATTAGGTCATTTTTTTTCATTCATTTATTTTAACACAGTTTTTTCAGCCATATTATTTAAAAAACCTACACATATAAAAGATACATTGAATTTTGATTAAACAATTAAGAACTGAAACTATTTTAAAATGCTATTGCAAAAATGCATTCTTAAGAAAAAAATTTTTCATTTAAATTTATTACAACAATATGAAGATTTGTTATAAATCATTTTAAAGGTACATAACTATAAATGAGTCGAAATCGCAGTTTTTATTTATAGTATTTAAAAAAGTCATAATTTAAAATATTTGCATTTTTCGTGGCGAAGTTTAAAGGAACCAAAAAGCATGGAAAATACCAACAAGTCGTGGAATATTTATAACGAATATTGAGCCTTTGGAAATAAATGATTAGCATCCATAATTGCCCTGCCAGCTCTGACGGTCAGGATTTTGGGCACGAACAGACTCTTGATGATGTCAAATTATAAATGCTCGAATGGGGTGCTTTTCATCTCGGGCATCTATGTGGCCGAGAACAAAGAATGATCAATTTATCCAGTTATGTTCTTCAAAGCTCATCGTGAACAACAGGAGGCCTGAATACTTTCACTTTGAAATATAAATTATCTTTTTTCTAAATTCTTAAAAATGTATCTAAAATTAACATAATAAAAAAAAATAAATTCCAGTCAATGCCCAGTCGAATATTATATTAGTTAATGCAATCGTTTACTTTCATTCGCTTAGATGTAATGTATTCCACACCATATTTCAAAAGCTTGAAATATTTTAAGCTGAATTTGGTTTTAAAAATCTTTTAATACACTCGAACCCTACCATCAAGACTCTTACCAACTGAAATCGTGACTCATCGGACCAGGCCACGGTTTTCCATTCATCTAGGGACCAAGAAATGCTAACGTAATTTAATTCGCTAATAGCGGTGTCGTTTTGTCAGTAATTTTATCATCGGTATGCACTAGAAAAAAAAAAAATAAACTTTCAAACAAATTTGATTTCACAGTATTATAGAGAAAGTCCCATGTACATATATACATTTATTTTTATGTAATAGATTATTTGACGCAGTGTTGCTTTTTTAGAATTTACGACTCTTGAAGACGTCGCCGGTATTTTTCATAATAGATTAAAATCGACACTTATTTTCCATGTAATGTTAAAATACATCTAAATTTCATACTTCTCGGCACATGGGTGGCACAGTGGATTTTTAATGATGAATTCTAACGATCTCCGAAATGGCATGACCCATGCGTACTAGCCAGCAACTAACATTCCGACATATTCAAAGTGTGCAATGTGATTTGTGCGGTCATCATCATTTCAAAACCTTTCACATTTATAACTTGAACAGAAATGAAAGCTCTCGAAAGCATGGCATTTATACCTGTTCTACGAGATGCTACTGCCATCTGAAAATTTGACATTTTTGTTTATTTTGTCATTTCAGTGTATTTTATTTTGTTATAAATTTTATTTTTATTTCATTAATTTATTTTAACACATTTTTTCGTAAAACCATAGAGTTTAAAAACATTTCTTTTATTTCTTTTACTCTTATTTTCATTAAACAATTAAGAACTGAAACTATTATAAAATAAGTTATAAAACGCTATTGTAATAATGCATTTACACAAAAATTTTGCAATCATTTAAAATTATTATAACAATATGAAGATTTGTTATAACATTTTTAATACATAACTATAAATGAGTCGAAATCGCAGTTTTTATTCAATTTAAAAAAGAAATAATTTGCAATTATTTGCATTTTTTTTAGTGGATCGACATTTTAAAGGAACCAAAAAAGTATTAATTTAGTGAACTCGTGGAATATTTATAACGACAAATTATTCTTTGGAAATAAATGATTAATAACAAACTGCCCTGCCAGCTGTTGACGTTCAAACTGGGACACATCTCTTGCACCTGTCAAATTAGCCAACGAATGGGGTGCTTTTTCATCTGTCCCTATAGCAAGAGAGTATTCGAGAACAAAGAACAGTTATCGTTCTTAGAGCTCATGTGAGGAGGGACTCAATACTTGCACTTTGAAATATAAATGATATTCCTTTCTAAATTGTTAATAAATGTATCTAAAATTATCACAATAAAAAAATATGTCTGGTTCTTACTGCAGTCGAATATTATATTAGTTAAAAATCGTCTGCTTCCAATCGCTTAGATGTAATGCATTTATTTCAGAATGTATAATATTTTAAGGTGAATTTGGTTTTTAAAATCTTTTTTAATATATCAGGCGATTCCTGAAGACTTTTAAAGCGCAATTATATATAAAAATATAATTTTCATTTAAAGAAATTAAAATTTAAAAATAATACTTTTTTTTGTAATTTTATATTATGCACTAGATAAAAATAAACTTTCGAAAAACAAATTTGATTTCTAAGTATTAAGATTTAAAAATTCCACCATATATATTTATTGAGTTATTTTTATATTTTGAGACTAATAATTACTAATACATTTATTATTTTGTTTGGATCAAAATACATTTATCAGAATTCATTAATATTAAGAAAATTGATTAAAAAATAAATTTAATTTTATAAAAAAATGCTTTAGAACGTATTATTTTTATGTAAACTTAACATTACAAATTTATTTTTATTAAAAGATTAAAAACAATTTTTCTGAATATTCTATACATGGGTGGCAAATATAATTTTTATCTCAGCAAATAATTCATTATCATTTATTATTACCTTTTATCTGCTAGATAAATATCAGACATTCTTGTTACATTTTGACTCATAATTAATAATAATTTATAATTTATTTTGAAAATATAAATTTATAATATCAAGGCATATTTAATATAAAAAAGTCAAGTATTTAATATAAAAGCTTTAGAAAATTATTAAATTACTACATCTAAACACAACATTATAAAATTTATCATCACTCTGAACATGAAAAGAAAAATAAATATCCATTTCGTAAAAGAATGCAAAATCTCAACAAATACATTCTCATTTATTATTGCTTTTTATCTACTAGATAAACAACTGACACATAGCAATCAATATAATATCCAGAAAATTTTAGAAGTTTTCCAATCACGAGCATTTTTAGATCTGCATTTGTTTTGGTTCTCAAGTAGTTTGCTCTTTTTGAATCCGATTCCACTAGCCGAAGTCCCAGACTACCTTACACCTAATCCTTTGTTAATTACTGGGATTGACGATTCTCATTCTTATTCCATGCCCTGCAATATCAAAAATGATGACTCCAATTGAATTGTAGGCAAATGTATTTATTAAACTGTTAATTTAGATAAATAAATTGTAGATGGGTTCAACTATAATTGTGTTTTAAGATAAAGCTGTTCATAATAAAGACTGAAGTTCTTGCAACGATTCAAATAAATGATTACAACAAAATGGTGTTTTGAAATTAGTAATATGAAATAAAAAAAAAAAGCATATATATAAAGATATGAAATATGTGTAAATATATGTAAAACTGTTGCGTAAGATTTCATTGTATGTAATTATTGTTGTTATTATTGTCATTGTTGTATTGTTATTACTACGGATAATTTATTTTTAAGTAAATTTAAGTCCAGCTACACTATTTTGTAAAAATAAATTTGTTCCTAGTAAAGATTGAAATTATATGTTTTTGTTTCAACAGAAAATCAGCAATGCTTTATATAAAATCGCAACATAAAATAAATAAAACTATTTAGCAATACATATGGTTATTTTAATATTCTGATATGCAAAATGTGGCTGATGTTTAATTGCAAGTGCTTATATTTAAAAGGGATTGAGTTGTAATAAATTGAAATAGGTAGCAAAAACAATTTTGAATGTTATTCAATATACTGTATATGATAAATAAATTGCAGATGGTAACAGCTACAACCATGTTATGAAGTACCGCTGTTCAAAGTAAAGAATGCATTTTTAAATTTTAAATAAAATTAGCAATTTTAACCAAGAGAATAGACAATATTTACAAATAGTAATATAAACAATATTATTTAGAAAATATTAATATAATAAGATATTTAGAAAATAGTAATATAAACACAATATTCAGAAAATATCAATATAAAACTATATTTAGAAAACGTAATGAAATGTGTATGAATTTCACTTTGGTACAAACTGTCGTTTCACTCGAATAATACATATGAACAAATAAATTTCATTAGCGACTTTTTATCAACTATATTAAAAAATAAAAAGCTGTTCAGAGAAAATAATTAAAATTATTGCATATAGTTTCAACAAAAAATTAGTGATATTAAAGAAATATTAATATAAAAAAAACAAAATAATATTTAAAAATAAATAGTGGTTACATTATTAAATTCAGGACATGCGATATGTACTGATGTATGTTTAACCTGTGACATTAAAAAACAAAATATTATTGCAACCATGTTATAAAATAAAGCTGCTCAGGGTAAATTAGTATTAAGGAAATTTGTTATAATAATTTAAGCAATTTAAAATTGCTTTAGAAATTTATTAAATTCTATGTAGACTCAACATTATTAATTTTATCACTGCTCAGAATATACAAAAGAAAATAAATATCCATTTCCTAATTAAAATGCTATCTCTCAGCAAATAATATATTCTCTTTTATTATTACTATCAGACTGGGCATAAAGAGATTCCAATTTAGAAAATTGCAGAAGCTTTCCAATCATCAGCATTATTTACATCTGCATTTGTTTTGGTTCTTGTGCTCTTGGCTCTTTTTGTCCCATTCTCCTCGCCAAATTCCAGACTACCAAGAACTAATCCTTTGTTAATTACTGGGAATTGACGGTTCTCATTTCCCTTCCATGCCCTGCAATATCCGGCTGATGACTCCAGTTGGATTGTAGGACAGACTTGTATTATTTCGGTAAACTGCATTTATATAAATAAATTGCAGATGGTAGCAGCTACAACTTTGTTATAAAATAAAAGTTGTTCAAAGTAAAGATTGAAATTTTATAGCAGTTTAAATACAAAATTAGCAAGTCTAGCCAAAAAAACATTAATATAAATCCAATAATAGAATATTTAGAAATTAGTAACATTAAAAAAAAATGCAGAAAATAGTAATACAAAAAGCAATATTTAAAAAATACATCATGGTAATATTGATACTTATGGTATGCACATGTGGTTGAAGTGTTCAATTGCGCTGTGGAAAATGTATTACTTATGATGTTACATATGAATAATTAGTGGCAACTACAACTATGTTGTAAAATAAAAAGCTGTTCAGAGTACGGACTGAAATTTTGAAACAGTATTAGCAGTAAATAAACAATTCTGACGAAAAGGACAGTACGTTAAAATAAATAGAGGATTATTTAGAAAATAGATAATGGTTATATTTGACACAGATACTATAAAATATTTAATTTTTATGTCCAATTACATCAAAGTAAGCCTGTATTATTCAATATGTTATGTTCAGAAATATAAATTTCAGTTAGGGAGACGTACAACTATGTTGCAAAATAAAAAGCTAATATTAAGGAACTTTGATGTAAAAAAAAAAAATTAAGCAATTAATACAAGAAACTTTAGAATGTTACTGAATTTCATGTGAACACAACATCATTAAATTTTATCACTGCTCTGAAAGTTACAAAAGAAAATAAATATCCATTTCCAGTAATTATAATGCTATATCCCAGTAAATAATTTATTCTCATTTATTATAACTTTTTATTTGCTAGATAAATATCAGACATTTTTGTTATATGTTTAATATACTAATAATTACTATAAAATATACTAATAATTACTATAAATAATACTATAAAAAATATTTAATTTTTATGTCCAATTACATCAAAGTAAAGCCTGTATTATTCAATATGTTATGTTTAGAAATATAAATTTCAGTTAGGGACACGTACAACTATGTTGTAAAAATAAAGCTAATATTAAGGAACTTTGATGTAAAAAAATTACAATTAATACAAGAAACTTTAGAATGTTACTGAATTTCATGTGAACAAACATCATTAAATTTATCACTGCTCTGAAAGTTACAAAAGAAAATAAATATCCATTTCAGTAATTATAATGCTATATCCCAGTAAATAATTTATTCTCATTTATTATAACTTTTTATTTGCTAGATAAATATCAAGACATTTTTGTTATATGTTTAATATACTAATAATTAATAATAATCTATAATTTTTTGAACAATATAAATTTATAATATTTAAGAAAATCAAGATTTTTTAAATATTTTTTTTTCTACCTTTATTGAATTCCACTAAAACTCAATATATTATTTAATTCGTCATTACTCTGAACATACAAAAAGAAATTAAATATCCATTCCTTCCTAATTATAATGCTATCTCTCAGCAAATAATTCATTCTCTTTTATTATAGATTTATATCTGCTAGATAACAATCAGACTGGGCATAAAGAGATCCTAATTTAGAAAATTGCAGAAGCTTCTCCAATCACGAGCATTATTTACATCTGCATTTGTGTTGGTTTTCGTGTCTTCTGCTCTTTTTTGTCCCATTCTCCTCGCTCAAATGCCAGACTACCACGACCTAATCCTTTGTCAATTACTGGGGATTGGACGACTCTCATTTTCCTTCCATGCCCTGCAATATCCGATGATAACCCAATTAGATTTTAGGGCAAGTGTGTATTATTCCGTAAACTGAATGTAGATAAATAAATTGCAGACAGTTTCAGCTATAACTATGTTGTAAATTAAAAGCTGTTCAGAATAAAAGACTGAAATTATTGCAACAGTTTCAACAAAAAATATATTAGCAATACGAAAAAGCAATATTAAAAGGTAAATATATTTCTTTTATATTGATGGTATTCAATATGTTGGTGATATGTTTAATTGCATAAATGTGTATGACACGGGTTGCTAGATATGGATAAATAAACTTCAATTAATGATAGCTACATCTATGTTGTAAAATAAAAGTTGTGCATAGTAAAGACTGAAATTATTCCAACAGTTTCACCAGAAAATTAGCAACTCTTACTTATAAAATAGTAATACAAAATAAATAAAACAATATTTAGAAAATACATAATTATTTTAATATTGATGATAGGCAATATATAGCTAAAGTGTGTTAAATTGCACTGTGTTTATATGGCTGATGGATTCAGTTGTAATAAAGTCGTAGGTAAATAACAGCAATTTTAAAGAATATTATGCGATGTCAACAATGAAAAAAGACTTTTACGTATAGATAAACTTATAATTATTAAAATTGATAATAATAAAAATCATTATCAATTAAATAATACCATTAACAATTAGATTACTTTTTAGCCTTTGTAATAGAAGATGGTATAAATTCTATAACTTCATTTTTGTTGCATTTTCGAAACTAATAGCTACTAATATTTTGTAATTTTGTTGTTTTGATCAACCTAAATTTATTAGAATTTATTAATATTAGAGATATTTATTGTAAAATTATTCAAACATTTATTATAAAAAAAGCTTTAGAACATTATTAAATCACATAAAAACTCAACATTTTTAAATTTATCTTTGTTCTGAACGTACAAAATAAAATAAATAGCTATTTCCTAATTATAATGCTATCTCAGCAAATAATTCATTCTCTTTTATTATAGCGTTTTTGTCTGCTAGATGACTATCAGACTAGGCCCAAAGAGATTCCAATTTAGAAAATTGCAGAAGATTTCCAATCTCGAGCATTATTTACATCTGCTTTTGTTTTGGTTCTCGTGCTCTTTTGTCCCATTCTCCTCGCCGAATCCCAGACTACCACGACCTAATCCTTTGTTAATTACTGGGGATTGACGACTCTCATTTCCTTCCATGCCTGCAAATATCCGGCTGATGACTCCTATTGGAATATAGGGCAAACGTATTATTCGATAAACTGTATTTAGATGAATAAATTGCAGATGGTGGAAGATACAACTATGTTGTAAAAATAAAGTTCTTTAGAGTGAAAACTGAAATTATTGCAACGATTTCAACAAAAAAAATTAGCAATATCTAAAACAATATTTAGAAAAATAAATATTGTTTTTTTAATATATTGATGGTATTCGATATGAGGCTGATATATTTAGTTGCATAAATGTGTATAACTCGGGAGAGGGTGCATATGGATAAATAAATTTCAATTAATGATAGCTGAACCTATGTTGTAAAATAAAGTTTTTCATAGTAAAAAAAGTGAAATTGTTTAAACAGAAAATTAGCAATTTTTACCTATAAAACAGTATAATAAAATAAATAAAACAATATTTATAAAATTCAGAATGGATATTTTAATATTGATGATATGCAATATGTGGCTAATGGATTGAGTTGAATGGTAATAAATCCATATGTAACAACAGCAATATTAAAAGAATATTATATATTACAATTACGCGATGTCAAGAATAACTATACATATAGATCAACTTTCAAATATATATTATTATAAATTAAATAATACCATCAACATTTAGATTACCCTTAGCGTTTTGTTATAGATAATGACATAAATTCTATTACTTTATTTTTGTTCCATTTTCGAGAGACTTTAACTAGTAATTTATAATTTTGTTTTGATCAATCTAAATTTATCAGAATTCATTGTTATTAAGGGAATTTAATAAAAAAAATCAAGTAATTAATATAAAAAGCTTTAGAACATTATTAAATTTATCATCACAAAAGAAAATAAATATCCATCTCCCTAATTATGATACTATCTCTCATCAAATAATTCATTCTCTTTTATTATGGCTTTTTATCTGCTAGATAACTATCAGACGGGCATAAAGAGATTCCAATTTAGAAAATTGCAGAAGCTCTCCAATCAGGAGCATTATTTACATCTGCATTTGTTGTGCTCTTTGCTCTCTTTTTGTCCGATTCTCCCTCGCCAAATCCCAGACAATATCCGGCTGATGGCTCCAGTTGGACAGTAGGGCAAGTGTGTATTATTCCGTAAACTGTATTTATATAAATAAATTGCAGATAGGAGCAGCTATAATTATGTTTTAAAATAAAGCTGTTTTCAATGTAAAGATTGAAATTATTTCAACTGTTTCAATAAAAAAATTAGCGATTCTAACCAAGAAATTAGTAAAATAAAATAAATAAAACAATATTTAGGAAATAAATGATGATTATTGTGATATCGATGGTACATAATATGTGGTTATATTGCAGAATTTCGTTGTGGTACAATCGTGTATTACTCGGGGAAATAAACGGAGATAAATTAATTTTAATTAGTGACAACTACAATTATGTTACAAAATAATGCTGGTTAGAGTAAGAACTGAAATTATTGCAACAGTTTCAACAAAATATTACTAATTCTAAACAATAAATTATTAATATGAAATAAATAAAACAATATTTTTTGTAAGACAGAGATGTTTGTTAAACAATGTTTTATGGAAGACAGAAAATGATTAAGTCCCATCTACTTGTTTGCTCGGGACTGGATTCTAACTTACATCAGAATGATGATATGTGTACTCCTTACTGAAGTGCCAGAGAAAACTTCTCCTGATCCCACGGACTTTAATTAGGGTGTTACTAATTTTTTAAATTTTTACCCTTGGGCCTTTAAGCGTTTTTGTTAATAACGTTTGGAATTTTCTCTTTGTAATTTTGATTTGTGTATTTGTTGTTCTTTTTGTTTCTATGGTAAGTGACCAAATTTTAATGGATTGACTTGTAATAAAGCCGTTGGTAACAATAATTTTAAAGAATATTATATATTACAATTATGTGATATTAACAATGAAAAGACATTTACGTATACACCTACTTTTAAATAAATTAAAAATAAATTTTATTATCCATTAAATAATACCATCAGCACTTCGATTACTCTTAGCGATTTGTAATAGATGATGACGTAAATTCTATTATTTTATTTTGGTGGCATTGTCTTTACTAATAACCACTAATAATTTATAATTTTGTTTTGATCAATCTTAATTTATCAGACATCATTAATATTAAGGAAATTTGGTTTAAAAAAATTGAAGCACTTAATATAAAAAATATTTAGAACGTTATTGAATTCATTGCAAGCTTAACATTAATAAATTTATCATTGCTCTGAACTTACAAAAGAAAATAAATATCCATTTCCCTAATTATAATGCTATCTCTCAGCAAATAATTCATTTTCCTTTGTTATTACTCTTTTTATTTGCTAGATAACGATGAGACTGGGCATAAAGAGATTCTAATTTAGAAAATTGCAGAAGCCTTCCAATCACGGGTATTATTTACATCTGCATTTGTTTTGGTTCTCGTGTTCTTTGCTCTTTTTGCCCGATTCTCCTCGCTGAATTCCAGACTACCACGACCTAATCTTTGTTAATTACTGGGGATTGGGCGACTCTCATTTCCTTCCATGGCCTGCAATATCCGGCTGATGACTCCAATTGGATAGTAGGGCAAATGTGTATTATTCCGTAAACAGCATTTAGGTAAATAAATTGCAGATTTTGGCAGTTACAACTATGTTGTAAAATAAAGCTGTTCAGAATGAAGACTGAAATTCTTGCAACAATTTCAACAAAAAAAAATTACCAATATCTAAAACAATATTTAGAAAATAAATATATTTTTTTTTTAAATTAATGATATCCAATATGTGGCTGGATATATGTAATTGCATAAATGTGTAAGACTCGATTTGCGCTACATATGGATAAATAAATTTCAATTAATGATAGTTACACCTATATTGAAAATTAAAGTTGTTCATAGAAAAGATGAAATTATTGCAACAGTTTCATGAGAAAATTAGCAATTTTTACCTATAAAACAGTAATATAAAATAAATAAAACAATTTTCAGAAAATACATAATGATTATTTTGATATTGATAATATGCAATATGTGGCTGATGTGTTCTATTACATATCATCAATTGAACACTTAGCATTATATGTGGCTGATGGATTTACTTGTAATAAAGCCGTAGGTAAAGAACAATTTTAAAGAATATTATCATTACAATTATGTGATGCTAATAATGAAAAGACTTTACGTATAGATCAACTTTTTAAATAAATATTATTATCAATTAAATAATACCATCAACATTTAGATTACTCTTAGCTTTTTGTAATAGATGGTGACATAAATTCTATTACTTTATTTTTGTTGCATTTTTCAGATTAATAATTACTAATGATTTAAAATTTTCCTTGGATCACTTTAAATTTATCAGAATACATTAATATTAAGGAAATTTAATTTTAAAAAAATCATGCATTTAATATGAAACGATTTAGAAAATTATTTGAATTCCATGTAAACCCAATATTATTAAATTTATCATTACTCTGAAGGTACTATACAAAAGGAAATAAATATCCATTTCACTAATTATAATGCTATATCGCAGTTAAATAATTTATTTCTCATTTATTATTATAACTTTATATCAGCTTGATAAATATCAGACATTTTTGTTACATTTTTTGAGACTAATAATTAATAATAATTTATGATTTTCTTTTGAAACAATATAAATTTATAACGTTAAGGAAATTTAATATAAAAAATATCAAGTATTTAATATAAAAAAAGGCTTTCGAACGACATTGAATTCCATGCATACTCAACATTATTAAATTTATCATAACTCTGAACATACAAAAAAGAAAATAAATATCCATTTCCTAATTATAATGCTATCTCTCAGCAAATAACTCATTTTCTCTTTTATTATAGCTTTTTATCTGCTAGATAACAATCAGACCGGCATAAAGAGATTCTAATTTAGAAAATTGCAGAAGCCTTCCAATCACGAGCATTATTTACATCTGCATTTGTTGTTCTCTTTGCTCTTTTGTCCGATTCTCCTCGCCAGATCCCAGGCTACCACGACCTAATTCTTTGTTAATTACTGGGGATTCGGTGATTCTCATTTCCTTCCATGCCCTGCAATATCTGAATGATGACTCCAATTGGACCGTAGGGCAAATGTGTATTATTCCGTAAAGTGTATTTAGGTAAATAAATTACAGATGGTAGCAGCTACAACTATGTTGTAAAATAAAGGCTGAATTATTGCAACAGTTTCAACAAAAAAATAACAATTCTGATTAAGAACAAATATATAATATAATAAATAAAACAGTGTTTAAAAACACATAATAGTTTTTTTTTGATATCGAAGATACGTAATATGTGGCTGTGAAGTTGAATTTCACTATGGTATAAATGTATATTACTCGGGATAATGCATAGGAATAAATGAATTTCAATAATAAGCAGCTACAATCAGATTATAAAATAAAGCTGTTTAGAATAAAGGACTGAAATTATTACAACATTTTCAACAAAAAAAATTACCAACTCTAAACAAGAAATTAGTAATATGAAATGAATAAAACAATATTTTATGTAAGAAAGAAATGCTTTAGATGTCAGAGATATTTATTAAGCAATGTTTTATTTAAGACAGATAAAAAGAATAAGGCCCATCTGCTTGTTTGCTCAGGTACCGGATTCTAACTTATATCATAATGGTGATTTGCGTACTCTTTACTGGAGGGCCAGAGAAAACATATACTGATCCCACGGACTTTTATTAGGTGCTTCTAATTTTTTTTTTTTAATTTTTATCCTTGAGACATTAACTGATAAATTTTTAAGAAGATTTTTAACTGTTTAGTTTTGAAATTGGACAAGCTTTTAACTCTTTTTAAGGGTATTTGTGTTGTTTTTTTAAGAATGTCTAGACTTTTAACTTCGTAATTTTAATTTATTTATATGTTCTTTTTGTTTTTACGATAAGTGGTCATTTTGTATCGATTGAATTCTAATGAACACATAAATAACAACAACAATTTCAAAGAATATTATTTATTACAGTTATGTGATATCAAAAATGAAAAAACCTTTATGTATAGATCTAATTTTTAAGTAAATTAAAATTAATATTATCAATTAAATAATACCATCAACACTTAGCTCTCTTAGCGATTTGTAATAGATGATAACATACATTCCATTATGTTATTTTGGTAGATTAATAATTAAAAATTTTGTTTTCATAAATCTAAATTTATCTGAATTTCTTAACATTAAAGAAATTTAATATGAAAAATTCAAGCAATTAATACAAAAAGGTTTTGAAAACTAATGAATTCCATGTAAACTCAACATTATTAAATTTATCATAACTCTGAACATACAAAAGAAAATAAATATCCATTTTCCTAATTAAAATACTATCTCTGAGCAAATTAGTCATTCTCATTCATTATTACTTTTTATCTGCTACATAAACATCAGACTCGGCCTAAAGAGATTCCAATTTAGAAAATTGCAGAAGCTCTTCAATCAAGAGCATTATTCACATCTGCATTTGTTTTGGTTCTTGTGCTCTTTGCTCTTTTTGCCCGATTCTCCTCGCAAAATCCCAGACTACCAAGACCTAATCCTTTGTTAATTACTGGGGATTGGGCGATTCTTATTTCCTTCCATGCCCTGCAATATCCGGCTGATGACTCCAATTGGATTGTAGGTCAAATGTGTATTATTCCGAAAACTGTATTTGGAAAAATAAATTGCAGACGGTTTCAGCTACAACTGTGTTGAAAAATAAAACTGCTCAAAGAAATAACTGAATTTATTGCAACAGTATCAACAGAAAATTAGCAATACCTAAAACAATATTTAGAAAATAAATAATGTTTTTTTTTTATATTGATAGTATTCAATATGTGTCTGATATGTTTTATGCATAAATGTGTATGACTCGAAATGTTGCATATGGATAAATAAATCTTCAGTTAATGATAGTTACACCTATGTTGTAAAATAAAGTTGTTCATAGTAAAGACTGAAATTATTGCAACAGTTTCAAACAAATTAGCAATTCTAACCTATAAAATAGTATTATAAAATAAATAAAACAGTATTTAGAGAATACATCATGGTTATTTATTATTGATGATATGCAATATGGGACTGATGTGTTCAATTGCACTGTGCTTTTATGTTGCTGATGGATTGAATTGTAATAAATCTATAGGTCACAACAACAATTTTAAAAAATATTATCTATTACACTTATGCGATGTCAATAATGAAAAAGACTTTACGTACAGATCAACTTTTAAATAAATATTCTTATCAATTAAAAATACCATCAACATTTAGATTACTCTAAGCCTTGTGTTATACACTGAAGTGACAAAAGTCATGGGATAGCAATATGCAAATTTTCAGATGGCAGTAGCATCTCGTAGAACAGGTATAAATGCGCAGTGCTTTCGCAGAGCTTTCATTTCTGTTCAAGTTATTCATGTGAAGAGGTTTTGACGTCATGATGACCGCACGACGGGAATTAACAGACTTTGAACGCGGAATGTTAGTTGGAGCTAGACGCATGGGTCACGCCATTTCGGAAATCGTTAGGGAATTCAACATTTCCAGATCCACTGGGTCAAGAGTGTGCCGCGAGTATGACATTTCAGGCATAGCATCCCACCATGGACAGCGCAGTGGTCGACCGCCTGCACTTAACGACCGAGACCGGCGACGTCTGCAAAGAGTCGTAAATTCTAACACTGCGTCAAATAACCGCAGAAATCAATGTGGGACGTACAAGGGACTTGTCTGTTAGAACTGTGCAGTGCCTTTACTGACAGAACGACATCGCTTGCAGCGACTCTCGTGGACACGTGAGCATATCGGTTGGTCCCTAGATGAATGGAAAACCGTGGCCTGGTCTGAGGAGTCACGATTTCAGTTGGTAAGAGCTGATGGTAGGGTTCGAGTGTGGCGCAGACCCCACGAAGCCATGGACCCAAACTGTCAGTAAGGCACTGTTCAAGCTGGTGGTGGCTCCGTAATGTTGTGGGCTGTTTTTTCATGGAATGGACTTGGTCCTCTGGTGCGACTTGACCGAACATTGACTGAAATGCTTATGTTCAGCTACTTGGAGATCACTTGCAGCCATTCATGGATTCATGTACCCAAACAACGATGGGATTTTTATGGATGACAATGCGCCATGTCACCTGGCCACAACTGTTCGCGATTGGTTTGAAGAACATTCTGGACAATTCCAACGAATGATCTGGCCACCTAGATCGCCCGACATGAATCCCATCGATCATTTATGGGACATCATCGTGAGGTCTGTTCGTGCCCAAAATCCTGCACCATCAACGCTTTCACAATTATGGACGTCTATCGAGACAGCATGGCTCAATATTCCTGCAGAAGACTTCCAACGACTTGTTGAGTCCATGCCACGTCGAGTTGCTGCACTTCGCCGGGCGAAAGGAGGGCCAACACGATATTAAGAGGTATCCCATGACTTTTGTCACTTCAGCGTAGATGATGGCATAAATTATTTTACTTTATTTTTGTTGCGTTTTCAAGACCAATAACTATTAATAATTTATAATTTTGTTTTGATCAATCTAAATGTATCAGAATTCATTAATATTAAGGAAATCCGATACAAATCATTCAAGTAATTATCATAAAAAGCTTTGGGATGTATTGAATTCCATGTAAACTCAACATTATTAAATATATCATTTCTCTCAATGTACAAAAAAAATATATATCTATTTTCCTAATTATAATACTATTTCTCAGTAAATAATTTATTCTCATTTATTATAACTTTTATTTACCAGATAAATAAAGCGGTACTACTAGAATCTTAAATTTTTATCCTTAGAACATTTAACTTGATTTTTAACTGTTTTTAAGGCTTTTCGCCATTTTTGTTAAGAAATGTGTGGTCTTTTCCTTTGTAATTTTCATTTGTTTATATGTTATTTTGGGTTTTACGGTAAGTGTGCAAATTTGTATTTGTTTTAATAAGCTATAGGTAATAACAACAATTATGTTATGTCAACAATGAAAAAAGACTTTACCTATAGATTTATTTTTAAATAAAATAAAAAAAAAAATAGTATCCATTAAATAATACCATATAAATTAAATAATACTATCAAACACTTTGAATACTCTGAGCGTTTTGTAATTGATAATGACATAAATATTTGTTACATTTTTTAATACTGATAATTTATAATTTTGATCAATCTAAATTTTTCTAAATTTATCAATATTAAGGAAATTTAAAGTAAAAAAAAAAATCAAGCATTAGAAAGTTATGGACTTCCTTTAAACTATATTATTAATTTGATTATTGCTCTGAACATACAAAAGAAAATAAATATTTATTTTCCTAATTATAATGAAACTGAGTATCTCTCACCAAATATTTCATTTTTCTTTTAGTATAGCGTTTTTGACTGCCTAGATAACTATCAGACTTGGCGATAGAGAGATTCCAATTTAGAAAATTGCAGAAGCTTTCCAATCAGGAGCATTATTTACATCTGCATTTGTTTTGGTTCTTGTGCTCTTGGCTTTTTTTTGCCCGATTTCCAGCAAAACCGACTACCAAGACTTAATCCTTTTAATTACTGGCAGAACGACGATTCTCATTTCGACTCATTTTCTGCAATATCCGGCTGATGACCCAAATGGATCGTAGGGCAAAACCGTGTAGCCTGGTCCGATGAACTGATTTAGATAAATAAATTGCAGATGGTAGGGTTCGACTGTGGTGAAAAATAAAAAGCCAAAGAAATAACTGAATTTATTGCAAGGCAGTTTATACCGAAAATTAAGCTACCTGAAACAATGTAATAAATAATGGGCTTTTTTTTTTAGTATTCAATATGTGTCATGACTTGGTTTATGGTAAATGTGTAACATTGACTGGAATGTTGCATATGGATAAATAAATTTCACTTAATGATCAGCTACACCTATGTTGTAAAATAAAGTTGTTCATCGTAAAGACTGAAATTATTGCAACAGATTCAAACAAATTAGCAATTCTAACCTATAAAATAGTATTATAAAATAAATAAAACAGTATTTAGAGAATACATCATGGTTATTTATTATTGATGATATGCAATATAGATTGCCCGTGTTCAATTGCATTGTGCTTTTATGTTGCTGATGGATTGAGTCGTAATAAATCTGTAGGTCACAACAACAATTTTACAAAATATTATCTATTACGCTTATGCGATGTCAACAATGAAAAGACTTCCAGATCAACTTTTTAAATAAATAATATTATCTTTTAAAATACCATCAACATTTAGATTATCCCAAGACTTTGTCACTATAGATGATGGCATAAATTATTTTACTTTATTTTTGTTGTGTTTTCAAGACCAATAACTATTAATAATTTATAATTTTGTTTTGATCGATCTAAATGTATCAGAATTCATTAATATTAAGGAAATCTGATGCAAATCATTCAAGTAATTATCATAAAAAAGCTTTGGAGATGCATTGAATTCCATGTGAACTCAACATTATTAAATATATAATTTCTCTCAATGTACAAAAGTAAATATATATCTATTTTCCTAATTATAATACTATTTCTCAGTAAATAATTTATTCTCATTTATTATAACTTTTTATTTGCCAGATAAATATAGCTAGAATCTTAAATTTTTATCCTTAGAACATTTAACTTGATTTTAACTGTTTTTAAGGCTTTTGGCCATTTTTGTTAAGAAATGTGTGGTCTTTTCCCTTTGTAATTTTCATTTGTTTATATGTTATTTTGGGTTTTACGGTAAGTGTGCAAATTTGTATTTGTTTTAATAAGCTATAGGTAATAACAACAATTATGTTATGTCAACAATGAAAAGACTTTACCTATAGATTTATTTTTAAACAAAATAAAAAAAAAATAGTATCAATTAAATAATACCATATAAATTAAATAATACTACCAAACACTTTGAATACTCTGGAGCGTTTTGTAATTGATAATGACATAAATATTTGTTACATTTTTAATACTAATAATTTATAATTTTGATCAATCTAAATTTTTCAAAATTTATCAATATTAAGCAAATTTAAAGTAAAAAAAAAAAAAAATCAAGCATTAGAAAGTTATGGACTTCTTTGTAAACTATATTATTAATTTGATTATTGCTCTGAACATACAAAAGAAAAGAAATATTTATTTTCCTAATTATAATGGAAAATGAAACTGATATCTCTCACCAAATAATTCATTTTCTTTTAGTATAGCGTTTTGACTGGTAGATAACTATCAGACTTGGCATAAAGAGATTCCAATTTAGAAAATTGCAGAAGCTTTCCGATCAGGAGCATTATTCACATCTGCATTTGTTTTGGTTCTTGTGCTCTTGGCTCTTTTTTGTCCCATTCTCCTCGCCAAATCCCAGACTACCACGACCTAATCCTTTGTTAATTACTGGGGATTGGGCGATTCTTATTTCCTTCCATGCCCTGCAATATCCGGCTGATGACTCCAATTGGTTTATAGGGCAAATGTGTATTATTCCGTAGACTGTATTTAGATAAATAAATTGCAGATGGTGGCAGATACAACTATGTTGTAAAATAAAAACTGTTCAGGTTAAGGATTGAACTTGCAACAGTGCAAATAAAAAATTAGCAATACCAAAAACAATATTTAGAAAATAAATATATATTTTTTTTATATTGATGTTATTCAATTTGTGGTTTATATGTTTAATTGTATTAAATGTGTATGACACGGGATTCTGCATATGAATAAATAAATTTGTAACAATGGTATCTACACCTATGTTGTAAAATAAAGTTGTTCATAGTAAAAAATGAAATTGTTGCAACTGTTTCAACAAAAAATTAGCAACTCTTACCCAGAAAATAGTAATATAAAATATATAAAAAAAAATTTAGAAAACATATAATGATGGTTATTTTTATATTTATCGTATGCAATATGTGGCTCATGTGTTCAATTGCACTGTGCTTATATATGTCTGATGGATTGAGCTGCAACAAAGCCGTAGGTAAAACAACAATTTTAAAGAATATTATCCATTACAAATATACGATGTCAACAATGAAAAAAAATACTTCACGTATAGATAAACTTTTTAAATAAATATTATTATCAATTAAGTAAAGCCATCAACAGTTAGATTACATTTAGCTTTTGTAATAGATAACATAATTATATCACTTTATTATTGTTGCATTTTCTTGACTAATAACTACTAATAATTTATAATTTTGTTTTAATTAATCTAAATTGATCAGAATTCATAAACATTAAAGAAATTTGATATAAAAAATTGAAGCAATTAGTATAAAAAAACTTTAGACCGTTATTAAATATGTAAACTCAACATTAATAAATCTAATAATTATCATTATTCTGAAAGCACAAAAGAAAATAAATATTCATTTCCTAATTACAAAGCTATCTCTCAGAAAATAATTCATTCTCATTTATAATATCATTTTATTTACTAGATAGCTATCAAACTGGCATAAAGAGATTCCAATTTAGAAAATTGCAGAAGATCTCCAATCAAGGGCATTATTTACATCTGCATTTGTTTTGGTTCTCGTGCTCTTTGTTCTTTTTGTCCTCGCCAAATCCCAGACTACCACGGCCTAATCCTTTGTTAATTACTGGGGATTGGGCGATTCTCATTTCCTTCCATGCCCTGCAATATCCGGCTGATGACTCAATTGGACAGTAAGGCAAATGTGTGTTATTCCGTAAACTGTATTTAGATAAATAAAGTAAGATTTAGATAAATAAAGTAAAGATTTAGATAAATAAACTATGTTGTAAAATAAAGCTGCTGTAAAATATAGACAAATTTATTGTAACAGTTTCAACAAAAAAATAGCAATTCTAACCAATAAAATAAATAAAACCATAAATCATAAATATTTGCCTTTTCCATTTTCAATAAATAAAATTATTTTGATATTTTGTATGTTTAACGAATTGTGTACTTCACTATGCTAATTGTTAATATATTTTAATTTATGTAATTTCTGAAGTGACTTGTACTTTTTCTTGATTTTTTTTTTTTTGAGACAAAACTTATCTGTGCTTTTATTAATATTATATTACAAAAAAAGAAAATTGTTCCATATGGCGATATGGCACCCATTTTAGTACGAAATGTATAGAAGAAGTTAACATTGTATTGCATTACAATTCGAATAGGTACGTGCTATTTTATTGTTAAACTTTCTGACCTATGAATTTATTTGCATCTTCTTGAAATAGGTATTGGAGATTTCTGTGATATGGTTTGGAACTTAATTTGTATAACGCAGAAAATCAGCGTGCTAACTAATCCACTTGGATGCTGCAGTTTGTATATAATGTAGTAAAAGTTTACATTTAAAAACAAAAAATGTTTTAAATTATTAAAGGCAAATTAATTGTTCTAAATTATACTATTATTATTTATTTCATAATAACAGCTTTTAAATGTAGCATTGCCATTTTTGTGTTAAAATATATTTTATCTTTCTCGTGTAGTGGATTAAATTAATTCATTTCGATTTTATATTACTCGAAAGAAATTGGAGTGAAGAGTTTCTAATCATCCATTTATTTTGCAAATTTACTTTTTCGAAATTTCTTTCTTTCCATTATTGATGACATTTGCCCCTTCAGAAACCAATGAGTGCATTGTTAAGGGAGTTTTTTCCCCAAGGTAAATCGCATTCATTTTCACTAGATGATAGGCCAAAGGTTTACCAGAATTTTTTTTTTTTGGCGAGTATTTTATGAAGCCAACAAGCCAAAATTATTTTTACACTCTTCTTGCATAAATATTTTACAAAATAGTGAAAAAATTATAATGTTTTAAAGAATATTGGTTTTTATTTTTTATAAAATTCAAGTTATTTTGTAATTTTTTAAAAAAATATTTTCTATGATTTTAAAAAATTTTTGAAAATAGTTTATATTAATTTGAAACAAAAATATGAATAAGTGTTCTATTAAAATAATTGAAGAATATCGTTCAATATAATACTTTAAAGAATGTTTCCATTTAATATCATATATAATTAAACAAAATTGTTTTAATGCTGACATCTTGAAATATTTTTTTAAAAATAGGATGTGAACTGTATATTGGGAATTTTGGTAAGCATTGTTCTTTTATGCAAGTAAAAATATTTTTTTCTCAAAAGGAAATATTTGATGTTTCTTATCCCACTTGGTTGACAACAACATCTAAACCATGTCCATGAACATGCGTGGTCTCATGGAAGAAGGGAAAGGGGGAGGTAACTTCTGTTGTGATGGGTGTACCCCTAGGTACAAGTGTGAGTTGGCTCTATGTCTGTAAAGAAGGAAAGTGCCTTCCGGAAGGAATTTTAAGGGAAACTACCTCGCTTTTGCATAACGTATGGGAGAAATACCCGGAAAATTCCCACGAGGTAATCCGAATCATGAAGCAAGATGCTGAACATCACAAACGCCATCGACTTTCCTCGTTTTTTTTTTTTTCTGGAACATCATCCACAATAAAATCGCCGACAGATTGAACCCTCAGCCCTAATGCTCGCCAACGTCCCACGTTGCCCCTGAGCCACGAGTCGGGCTTGGGCAATATTTAACTTATTGTAACAATTGTATGTATTAATATAAAACTTTTATTGTAGAATTGTTATATTTATATTTGTCAAAGCACTGAACTCGATATGTACTTTGACAAAAAGCAAGCGCACATTTTTATCTTGGGTATCGCCCTTTAAATCTATACGTCAGAAAATCTTTCCATAAAATTTGTAAGGTTGAGAGGAGAATTGATGTCTTTCAGATGTTTTCCTGTGGGCAATTGTTCTAAACATGTTGGAACAAATGAACAAGTAGGCTACATTAAAATGGTGTAATCACGTCAGCATTGCAACAAGGTTATGCGGCTGATAGTATTGAAGACCGATGTATGTAAAAGGAGTCCACATCCACATAATCATTATTGTAATCTATTTACAGGTAAATTTATTAAACATCAGCAATTGCCGAATTATATTATGAAATCATTACTGAGAAATTAATTTTTTTTTAAATTCTGATTTTTTTTTCTTATTTAAAAAGTGTTATATAATGCATTATCAATTTGTTAAAAATTTCGAATATTCATTCAATAAGGTATTAACTATAGTAAAAGGGATAATTTTATTTATTCAATTTTAATTTATTGTTCTTGGAGGGATGTACGGGATAATTCGCCCAAATATTTGGAATATCGCCAAATATGGTAAACCACGTCACTGCCTCATGGTGAACATGAAAGCATTTAATCGTGGTCCTCGCTTTCAATAATCTAACACAATGATTTAAGATGCTAACGAGAGGATCAAAATGTTGGAAAGAGTGAGAAGGGGGTGTTGCCTTTGAGAAAAGGGTGCCTTGATTTAGGGGAACGATAAGGGGGTCTTTCATAAACGATGCAATCTTCTTCTCACCAAGTACCGAAAGCTACTCATTACAGTACTTCGCGAACACCTTCATGATTTGCAATGTCAATTAAAGGGTCACTTCAAAAATCGTTTTTTGATAGCGAATCGATAAAGGGAGATGTTCTTTTTTTTCAAAAAAAATTGTACTCTAAGTAGATGCAGAATGGCTGGAAATTAATTTTAAGTGAAATTTGTTATTAGAGGATGCGTTAAGTGGGGTTTGAGGCAAAATAAGTCAATTTGAGTAGGCTCTGTTGGAGAATAAAAGAGTGTCATTTAGTGCAACGAGGTTTGTTTTAATTTTGTGGCAGATTTTGTTATGATTGTTTAATAACTTTCAATCGTCCTATTCTTTGAAGAATTTTGTTGAATTATAATGGATTCTTTGTAATGTTTATGATAGATTTTTTTTTTTTTTTTTAGGTTGTAAAAGATTTTAGTAATTTACCTTTCTGATTGTTGTAATCGTTATTGGTTTTAAGTTTTATGAACGGAAAATAAAAATAAGTATTTTATGATCGGAAAATTAAAATAAGTATTTTATCAATAAAAAATTAAAATAAATATTTCGTCAAAAAAATTAAAAAATTTAAAATAAATATTTTATCAATAGAAAATTAAAATAAATATTTTATGAACGGAAAATTAAAAAAAGTATTTTATGAATGAAAAAATTAAAATTAGTATTTTATGAATGGAAAATTAACATGAGGTTTTTATCAATAAAAATTAAAATAAGAATTTTATGAATGGAAAATTAAAATGAGTATTTTATCAATAGAAAATTAAAATAAGTATTTTATCAATGGAAAATTGAAATAAGTATGGTATGAAAAAATTAAAGTTAGTATTTTTATAAATAGAAAGGTAATAGCGGAATTTCTGCTATGGCTAAATAGCAAATAAAAAAAAAAAAAAAAAAAAAAAGAAGAAGAAGAAGAAGAAATGAAGGCCCCACAATAGAACTTCATATAATGCCATGAATCATGGTTAAAAATTAAAGCAAATTCCACTAGATTTTTAAATATTATTCGTATTCAATACTTTTTAGATAATTGTTAGCTGTTGGTTCATCACTAATATAAATGTAATCTTATTTTTAATGTAATCTTATTATAATTTTTTCATTTCTGAAGGTTTTATCTCTTTCTGAATCTTGAAATTTTAATATTGTTTAATAAAAATTTTTTAAGGTTTATAATAATAATTGTAATATTCTTTTTATATAATAATTGCAATAATCTTTGTATAATATTTATTAAAATTTTTATAATAATTTTATAATAATTGTAATAATTGTATAATAATTGTAATAATAATTGTATAATAATTGTTAATAATATTTGTATAATAATTGTTATTAAAATTTTTATAATATTTGTATAATAATTGTAATAATAATTGTTATTAAAATTTTAATAATATTTGTATAATAATTATAATAATAATTGTTATTAAAATTTTAATAATATTTCTATAATAATTAAATAATAATTGTTATTAAAATTTTATTAATATTTGTATAATAATTATAATAATAATTTTTGTTTAAGGTTTATATTATGATTGTTAGAGGTTTAATTGCTCTGATTGTTGTTATCATTTTTGTAATTATTTTGGAAGGTCCATACTGAAATATATTTTATATTTCCTAAGTAATTCTATCTCCGTTATTGTATAAATATTATAAAAAATTTTCAATGAAAAATTTCATTCTCTTTTTAGCAACACTGTTCTACAAACAATTTAGCAATTGATTTCAATCGTAATCATTTTATTAACTCAAACGGTGGCGATATTTTAAAACACCTATGCATGCTTTAAAAATGATATTTAGTCTCTCTATTTTAAGGGTTTTTGCTATTTCATTTACCATGAGTGTGAATAAATATAGAATTGAATTTTACAATTGGTGCTGGATATCAAAACTCAATCTCATTCCAGAATCATCTTCACTCACTATTAAAATTTTGAAAAAGGAAACTGGTCTTAAACTCATTGAAGTTAAATGTTTCCTGGGAATAAGAATAATCATTTCTAGAATAGAACGACCACGATTATTTAATGGAACTTTTGAAATATCACTTATAAATATAGTTGCTTATTAAACAATAACCACAGATTATAGGTATAAAAGCTAGATTGTTAAACATGGAGTCTCTTAATCCTTAAAAAAGTATGTACTTGTAACAGAAATAGTCATTACTTAAATATATTTTATCGATCCACATACCTGTTTTAATAAAGCTTTAGGTATTAGAAAATATATTTTATAAATCATTATAGATTATAGCTTTCAAGCATCAATTTTATTAAGCGAATTCTAAATTGTAAATCTAATATAAGCTATTATTTACAAGTTATTCAGAATTAATTAAAATATTGGTTAATGATTTACATCATTCACAAATATCACTTAACTTTCCATACCACTAAATTTTAAGCAACACATCCATTAAATCGCCTAATGTCAGTTTATTTTAAACAAACTGTCATCTAAAATTGTTGCCTTGCAAACTCTGGATAGTTTACCTAACTATCGCTTAACTATTAAAAGCTTCCATTGCTAAATTGTCTTGATGAGAGATGAGATGTTTATTCTACTTTTATATGAGAATGCATCATATCCCAATTAGAACACTGCATTGAGTTTGGGTATGATGAAGTTTCAGCAATATATATAAATTATTCATTACTGTGAGTGCTTCTATCATATTTACGCTGCTACACATTTGTTTTTATGACCTAATGCCGTTATTATTAATAGGTTAATTATAGTCAATTAACTAAAAAAACTTCATATTTACTTGCTTATTTTTACAGTACAAATTTTCAATGAATTAAATTTACTGTACAAGGAATTGTAATGAATAAAATATAAGTTTTCTTCTAATAAGAAAGTGTTCCATTTTATCAAAAATATGGAACTGCGAAAAAATTAAACTGAAATTGACGAACTTTTTGTGGTATATGTTTTAAATTCATAAAAAATCTCCGTTTGGGTCCGAGTAAGAAAAGCCCTACTGTAGCCCATCCATGTCGTAAAATGTGACTAAAATGGGTTGGGAAAAAGTTAGACTTTTCCCTTTGGGGACCCCATGTCTTTGGGGAAAAAAAAAGCTGCATTTTTTTTACCATTAATCATGATTCGTCGGTTTTTCTCATTGATTCATGGACTTGGTCTAGATGTTGCTGTCCATCAAATGGGATAAAAACAGCAACAAATTCATAAAAATATCAACTGAATTTAAATGGTATGGTACTCCACAATAGCACAAAGGATACAGCTCTATTTTTAATGAAGTGGATTTTGTCTGAAAAGGATTCTCTTCTGCAATGTGGTTTATATATTACATAAAACTTTAATTTGTACTATTTTCTCTCTTTTGTTTTACTGTATGATTTATTTTAGTTTTTTATTTCGAAAGGGATCATATTAGACTTTGATCATGTATCAAAATGATATAATAGCTCATTCTTATAACCATACTAGACCATTTATTCCAGAGATTTGGAAATGTTTTTTAATAATAATTGGATAATGTTAATAATTGAATAACAATTGAAATTATTGAAATAATAATTGGAATAACAATTGGAATATATTAGAAAATAATAATTGGAATACCAATTGAAATTATTGAAATAATAATTGAATAACAATTGGAATTATTGAAATAATAATTGGAATAACAATTGGAATTATTGAAATAATACCTGGAATAACAATTGGAATTTAAATAATAATTGTACATTAAATATTATTGTATTTTAATAATAATTGTTTAAATTGTATTTTTCTGATAATTAAAGGTTTAATATATTTCTGATTGTTACACCTATTGTATATATATTTTTTTTTTTTGAATGACTATACTAAGATATATTTCCTGGCAATTTTTCCGCCGATTGTCATACCCATATAATAAATTTTATGTTAATGAATCATTTTAAATCTCATTTTATCCATACCGATCTACAAGCGATTAAGTGAATTGAAATCAACGTTAACATTATAACGATTCAAATGTTTTAGAAGTTCTAAACGCATGCATTACAAAACGAAGTTTTAGCTTCTATTTTAAAGGTTTTACTAACTTATTTAACATGAGTGTTAATCAATATGTAAAATCGAGTTTAATAATTAATCTTGGATATCCGAAACCGAAATTGGAGTTCGGAATCATTTTCAATCACTGATTATTGAAAATTTTAAAAGGAAACTGACTCATAAAACCATTGAAGTTAATTATTTTCTGTGAGTAAGTTTAGTCTTTTGTAGACTATACTACCACAGTTATTTAATGAAGCTTCAGAAATAGCCTGTATAAATATAGTAATTAATTAAACAATAGCCACAGATTTTGAAATAAAAGCTAGCATGTTAAACGTAGCTAAAAATTAGCATATAAAACAGAAATAGTCCTTACTTAAATAGATTATTGGTCTATATACCTTTGCATTAATAAAGATTTAGGTATAGCAGAATATTTTATAGATAAATTAAATTATAGATTTCAGCATTCAATTTAATTAAGCGAATTCCAAATTATAAAAGCCAATATAAACTATTACCTAATAACTATTCAGAATTAATTAAAATATTGGTTAATGATTTACACTGCAACAATACATCATTTAAACTCATTCAAACATCCATACCACTCAATTTTAAGCAATATATGCATTAAGTTGCCTAGTGTCTGTTTATTTTAAATAACCTGTCGTCTAAAAAATCGTTGTCTTGAAAACTCTGGATAGTTTACCAAACTATCGCTTAACTATTAAAAAGCTTCCATTGCTAAATTGGCTTGATGAGAGATGAGAGATCATTTGTTCATTTCTGCTTTATATGAGAATTCATCATATACCAGTTAGAACACTGCATTGAGTTTGAAACAGATGAAGTTTCAGCAATATATATAAATTATTCATTACTGTGAAAGTGCTTTATAATATTTATGCTCTTACACATTTGTTTTTATGATATATTGTCGTAATTATTGACAGGTTTATTGTTGTAAATTAACTGATTACAAAACCTTTTTAAATAAATTTATTGTACACAAATTGTAAAACAGTTTTTAAAATTGAACTGCCATTTTTTAAAAATACTAAACTAAAAAATTAAACGATTTCTTTTTTTTTTTTTTTTGTCGTATATAGCTTTCAAATTCATAAAATCTCCGGTGGATCGGGGTTAGAAATAGCCCGACTGTAGCTCCATGCATGTTGTAAAGCAACTAAAATGGCTACGCAGTGATCGGGGTATAGCCGGTGGGGTAAAAGTCACATTTCTTCCTTTGATGCCCCATGTCTTTGTGCCTCAAGGACAAGGACAAAATGAAGCTGCATTTTTCACCGTTTAACCTTTGCAATTTTGACTTGTTGTTTATTCTCACGGGTTCATTGACTGGGTCTAGATGTTGCTTCGACCATGTGGTACAAAAAACAACAAATTTATAAAAACACAATTGAATTTTAAATGGTATGGTACACTCAAGAGCCAAAACATTATGACCAACCCTATATTTTGCAATGAACTCACCTGGATGACGTGGAAGGCACGTGATCAGGGGGAAGTGGTATTTAACTGCTGCTGAGAGTCTGAGGAATCATTCACTCTAATTACTCAAAGAAATCATGCGCGCAAAATTGGCAAAATTTTCAGGACAGATCCGCCAAGCAAAACTCATTGCCAACCATACCCAAGCACTTTGTCAGAAGCGGCTATTTCGAATACAAGCAAACTTCGTGGAATAATCACCTCCAAACTGTAAACAGCCAAGATGGTTCTTTTTTGAAGTTTCCTAAAGATTTTTAAGAGGAAAATCCTCTATTACCACCCTAAACTATCAATGCACAGCTACAACTAATTCCTCAAAAAGCCGAAATTTTGGCAGACTGCTTTGGGGAGAAAGGCTTTCTCAGGAAAATAACATTAATGATCCTCAGAATACTAAAGCTGCTTATGACTCTTACCTCTAACTTTAACTCCATCCATTTTTATCTGCAAATTGTTAATACTAAAGCTTCTTATTATCGATTTCATCACTGCATTAAAGATTAACAAAACGCCTGGTATGGATACTATTACAAATAAGATGCTGAAAATCTTCCTTTTAAAAGCTATTTTTAAAATTGCTAAAATTGCTGACGCTGCCATTCATTATTCTTATTTCCTGATTGTTGGAAAAGAGTCGAATTTTGCCCATTTATAAAAAAGGTAAAGACCAACTCTCCCTTACTAGCTACAGGCCCATTTCTCTTCTTCTTCATTAAGCAAATTAATAGAGAATGTCATTTTGGACTTTTATTCAAAAATGAAACTAAACAAAAATCTTCTCATTCTAAGAATTTGATTTACTGAAAATTATCTACAACGCATCAACTACTTAACTTCACTGAAACTGTTTCGAGGGATTTTCCCTGGAAATTAGATACTGCTGTGGTT